>OVAN01006649.1:0-20937 GCA_900406275.1 Anastatica hierochuntica
ATATATATATATATATATATATATATATTATATGAGAAGTCGCTTGTTGACATGGCGCGCTCACAGAATTTGTGGGTGACGTGGCGTAATTCTGGAGTTCGCACGTTTTCAGTTTTTTTAATTAAAAAACATTTTTGGCATATGTGTCATCACTTGATTGGCTAACGGTTTGTTTTGCTTAGGAGAATATTCACTTGTGTGCTAATGACCAAACTAACCCTACTGAAAATTATGATATTAATTTAAACAAAAAATTGATCATTATATATCCTCGATCATTAGACCCAAAACGAAATTAATTAATTATAAACTCTAATTCATTTAGTCTAAATTTATATACATGGAATAGACGATTGGTTGGTTAGGATACTAAATAGAGCAAACACGACGGAGCTGAATTTGTTAGGAATAGGGTTGATTAGGTTTAGATTCAAAATTTATATGTAAACTCATGGTAATATTGATTTTTTCTAACTAAAATTTGTTCCAAAAATAAATAAAAAGTTCATAAAGTGATAAAATTAAAAAAAATCTAGTAATTTACATAAATTATAAAAAAAAAATTTAAGTTTAGTCATCTGATTTTTTTTTAAATGCTCCAAAGGGTTTTGTTTCAGGTATTTCGGGTATCGGGTTTGATCTCAACTGAACCCGTATGAGTATCCAACGAAACTCGAACCCAGGATTTATATAATTGAAAAATCTGAAAATTTTAAACCTGAATTCGAATCTGAAATTTGAAATAATCAAAAATTTTGAGCCCGATACTCGAAATATCTATATATGATTAATCATAAATTTAATACATATAAATTTAAAAAAAAACATCTTTGCGGTCATGCGGATCAAACTTTAGTTTATTATTAAAAAAATAAATATATAAAGGAAGAGGAAAAAATCACTAAGGGTAAAATATGGTTCTAAAAAATGCTAAAAATTTATAATTCAAAAAAGAAATTACATTATGTTACTACTATCTTATCTAGATTTGTATAATATATTTTCCAAAAAATTCATTAAAATTAATATTATTATTTTTAAAATAGGTAAATGAATCTTAAAATTATTTAATAATCTTAAAATTCATTTAATCTCTTACTATTATTATTTTAAAAATAATTTAAAATAGAATATAATTTAAAATAAAAATATACCTTTGACAAAAAAAAATATATACCTCAGATATATAATTTTGATGTATAATTAATTAGTTGTAATACAACGTATGATCCCATTTTGAAAAAAAAAATAAAACATAAAAAGAAAAAACTGATATTATTAATTTAGTTATATGAATAATACTATATAAATAATTAATAATTTATATTTTGTAATATACAAAAAGTAAAAAATCTTTTAAAATTAATATGAACACAAAAATAATTGTGTTTAAGATCATATAAAATATGATATTGCCAAATATAGTTCTTAATTGTTATTATTTCAAAATGTAATTACCTTTAAAATTAATTGTTATTTATCAATCACTAGAATTTTATTCACTGTATTCTTATACTTGAAAAAATGAAAATAGAAAATATGATCCAACTTATATTGAGAGTAATATTATTGTAAAAAGAGATATATTATTTTCTTCATTGCGGATTAAGAGCATCTCCAACTCAACTTTAAAATTTACTCAAAATGGAGTTTAGGAGAATTTGCTTTAACTCCATTCCATTTTGAACTCCAAAATGAAGTAAAATTAGACATTAATTCATATTTGGAATAAAAAAAGGGTTACTCCATTTTAAAAAAATTCTATTGATTGCTCTATTTTAGAGTAATACATTGGAGCAAAACAAATTTCATTTTGGGCTAACTCTATTTTAGAAGAAAAAATAGAGTTTTACATCGGAGATGCCCTAAAGGAATCTCCTGTCCTACTCTATTTTTTCCTCCAAACTCTATTTTAAAATAAAATCTTTCCAACTTCACTCCTTTTTTCACTCCAAACTTAAGTAATAAGTGAGGTTACTCTATATATGGAGTAACTTCATTTTGGATTTAATTTATTTTTTATTATGGTTGTTGTATGTTATTTATTTGGCATAGATTATTGTTATGGGTTCGTTATTATTATAGTCTTGTATGTCATTTATTTGTAATATGACTAAGATTGCATTATTTATTTATAGAATGTTTGAGACTGTTATTTTATTTATGAAAATTATTTATAAATAATTAAATACTAATTTTTTATTTAAAAATATTCCAAAGTAGAATAAACTTTAAAATACATAGCAAGTGTTGAAATTAAAGATAAGCAACATAAAAAAATTTAACACAACAAAGACTAATGGTTTACTAATGCAGAAACCGCTTCCCGATCCATAAAGTCTTCCTTATCCAATATAACTTCTCCATTTAATAAATACTAGAACTTTCCCCGCGCTACGCGCGGATGTGTGTTTCAGATATTTAATTTTGAGTATTGTTGTGTGATTTCTTGGCGTCGTTTTTTTTGGGTGGTGCAGCTGAGATTTGGATATGGTTTATTTGCGACTGAGAGCTATTTTATTTGATTTAGCTGTGTCCTAGTTTTATTTGGGATATGCTCCGAGTGTTGTGTCAAATTTAATTTTTTTTTGTTTCGGAAAGAAAGTAATATTAAGAAGGTAACTAATTTGAATATGAATGGTGTAGTAAATAATAAGGTTTTGAAAATATAAAAGAGTTTTAAGAGGCGTAACTATATCAAAGTAAAACACATGAATGTAAATTTTGTCAATGATATTTTCAGGCTTTTTCTTAATGAGACATTTATGCTTTTAAATTAAATATGGTTTCTTTGATGTCAGGTTGTTATGATGTGTGCCCTTATAAGTTTGTAGAATATATGTGCATTAAAAACAAATGTACTTCTCCAACTCAACGGTGTTTTTTAGCTATCTAGGGTAGCTGAGGTTGACTCCTCTCATTGTCCTCATCCTAATTTTAAATATAATTTGCTTCCAGAAAAAATTGTGTTTAAAATTTCGTTGTCTGCTCTTTTAGAAATTAAGGATTTTATGCTAACAAAAAAATCATTATTGAATTTTATTGGTTAATAGGTGAAAAAATACATGCATTCATTGATTTTATGTGTCTCTGCCATCATCTCTTTGTCCTTCTCTATACATTATACATTTAGATGTAGTTAAGAAAGAGTAGCTTCATACTAATTTAATTTATGTTTATGCTCTCTCCCTTTAGAATATCCCTTGGTTAGTGAAAGCTTTCATTTCATCATCTTTTTTTTGACTATAGTATAGTGTCACGACATGACTGATATTTTTGTTCGGCATGTGAAGTTAATTCATTCAATGGAAGGAGTCATGAAAGGAATCCAACATGTAATATGTGTTGTATTCATTTAGGTATTTGAGGCAAAAAGCATAAATCACCCATATGAAAATAAGATAGAACGAAGAGTATGGCTTGGTGTAAGAATTTGATAGTCGAATCTCAGATTCGTCTTAGGAGATGTGCGGTTTCCCATGATTAGTCATTCTTCCATGGGTTTAAGTTCATAGGAAAACCCATCATCTGCAACATGAATTTAGGATTTTTATCCGCATTAAGCCCGGATTTGTATGTATGAAATGTTTTTTAAAATGTTTTCTAGTTTAGTAGTTATTTTATATAATACGCAAGTACGATTATATAGGAATAATAGGCTTAGTAATCTTTAAATATTATATAATTTGGAAACTAATTTCGGTTTTTAAAATTTTGGAAATTTTTTGTCACAGTAGAAAGATAAATTACATAAATTTTGTAAATTTGTATCTATAGTAATATGAATTTGAAATATAATGCTTATTTAATAATAATTCATATATAGATGTTATTATACCTAGGAAAGTCTCTTATTTTAGAAATTTATACTTAGATAACAATATTTTCATTTAAAAATATTACCAAAACAATTATACATGATCCAAACCAAATAAACTCCAAAAATCTGCTCAATTTCGAGGAGAAAAACCAAGTTTAGATTCACTATTTGGAAAATTTAAGTTCAAAATGTGTTTTAAAATATTAAGGGTATATATGTTGCTTTGTGTACTATAGATTTCTTTTATTAATATTGTATACTGTCAATTTATTTAGATTTTATTTGCTTGATTTTGTCAAAGGAATTTTTCTGTTAATTAATTATGGAGGGAATTAATATATAAATTTTCTATTGCGTTTAGGTTTCTTGTTTGTGTGTTAAATTTTCTGGTACATAATTAATTGATATAACTATAGTTCACCAAACAATCTACCTACCTATTTGGTAAATGTTAAAAGCACCCGAAAATTTATTTGGGGAGCAAATTTTAATCAAAACCATGCATACATTTAAATTTGAAAGATCATTTTCCATTTTCCTGCTTAGTATTTAGTTTATATAATCCACAAGTATGATTAGATGGGAGAATTGTAATTGCAGTAAATCATTCTCATAATCTTACATTTTTAAATAAAAATAAAAAAGCATTATATTACATATATGTTTCCATGAACTTTTGTTTGATGACCTTGGCATGAGATAATCCTCACAATTAAATTTATTTCAATTTGTAGACCTACTTCTAAGCTTACTTTTAGTTTTTAACATTTTTTTTGTTTATTTGTCCCAAAAAGATATCTTCAATCTCTATTCTCATTATTTCTTTCATTCATATCTTCTTATGAAAGTGTCTAATTGATTCAGACAAATTTTGTTCAATTAGTCTAATATATAATGATTGTCAGTTTTTTAATCAATTAATATTTTAAGTTCTATCAGATTATTCAGAAATTTATGCATATCTATGCGGTTTCAATTATTGTTTTTCCTTCATTTTAAGTTCATTCTTAAGTCTTCTTTTCTATTGATTTTTTAATGTTTTCTATGCTTCAATTATTTCTATTTTATTTTATTTTTTATTTAAATCTTTTTTAATTAGTTTGTTTCCTTCTAATCCTAAAATTATTAAGAAAATTTTTTTATCATATTTTTTTATATAGCATTTTATTTATAAACTTTTTAAATCAATCTTTTTTAAAAAGAGGGTGATTTTTCTCAATGTACCAACATAAATGATTAATAAAGTTTGTGGAGTTCCAAAAAAATATATATAAATTTGGATAAAAAAGTAAAATATATATGTTGGATAAAAAAGTAAAAAAACTAAATTTGGATAAAAATCCACTTGATGAACAAAAAATAAAATAGGGATAAAAAGTAAAATGATATTTGTTGGAGGTGTGAGATTTAAATAATGGTGAATCTCTTTTCATCCACCTAATTTTACCAAAATTAAACCATATTTTTCATACATGGTTTCTTTGTAGTCGAGATCACAATGATTCGATTTGGAAAATTTCATCTGAAAAGCTTCAATATATAAAAGATAGGCTTGAAACAAATGAGAATAAAAATTCAACAAATTTTCTCGTTCCAAAAGAGATGTGTGGGTACTTCAAGAGATAAACATCTTCCCCTTTGCTATCATAATCATCTAGAGAAGATAACACAAACAAACACTTTTAAAACTTCAATTACACTCATAGGCACTTTATGACTCTCAAGCACTTTCTATGTACTCAATTACATAGATAACCTCAACTACACTAACAATCTCTTTAAATAATTAGCTAATTACTTTATAGAAGAAATATTGATTTTTAAAATTAGTTGTTTATTAGTCAAATCAGTTCTTCTCCATCACATCAACTTTAAATTGGACGTTTTTTCCTCATTTTTCTTCTCCATCACATACACCCAAATAAATCACTATTATACTCAAATATAATCACATCCACTCAATTCTAACAAAATGTCTGTTCACAACAACACATGTTACTTTGTTCTATCCATCATCAATCGTCCACAATATAATGTTTAAAATATATCAAATATTAAAATATATACATGTTAGACGCACAAATTATTATGGCCATTGGATTTCGTACACCCTGAAAAACAAAAACAAAAACTATCGGTTAGGATTACTTCCCTGTACTTGTAAGTAATTGATAGCTTATTAGCCACTCACATCAACTTTAAATTAGACACTTTTTTACACATTTAAAACCCCAAAGTAAATCATTATTATTATGAATTACAATTACCGTCCACTCAACTCCAACAATATAATTGTTCACAAACTAACAGGTTATTTTCTTCTATCCATAGTCAAGCTAACAGGTTATTAACTAATCATTTATGAACTATATCATCCACCAATTATCGTCTACAAAAACATGTTTTTCTTTACACCATTACCCACAACTTCCCCAACAGTAACGCCGTCCACAAAATTCGATCATATCTATGCCCCCCCCCCCCCCNAACTTCGTCCATTATTCATCATCCACAAAATCCGGTTCACGGTTATCAACATAACCCCGATTAAAAGCATGTGTCCCTCTCACAAAACTGCCCACTATTTGAACATGTCTGTAATTCGTCAATTATCATCCACACAATTGCAACAAAATAATTGTTCAGAAACTAACTGGTTATTTTCTGTTGTCCATATACAAGCGTCCATAGTTAATCATTTATGTACTATATAGTCCATCAATCATCGTCAACATAAACATGTTCTCCATTACCCACGACTTCTCCCACAATAATCCCATCCACTAAATTCAAGCATATTTATGCCCCCATTGACCTAAGATTGTTAACTTCGTCCATTACTCATCGTCTACAAAATCCGGTTTTCAACATCCCCCATCAAAAGCATGTGTCCCTCTCACCAAATTGCCAATTATTTTAACATGTCCATAATTCGTCAATTACTATACTTGCCCTATGCATGACAACTTCACAACATAAGCAAATCACGTCCACACAATACCATCATATCATTTTTGTGGCCAACCAGAATCACAAACAGTTCAATGTGTCCATCAGATCTCATCCAACATATTTAATACCTTGAAATTCCTCACATCTAAATTAAACTTTATAAACTTGTCCATCCTTACTAAGACCAGAATAAGGTTTGGTCGTCCATGTATTTTATACTTACGTTCGAATTTACAGTCTTCGCCTATTGAAAAACAAGACCAAACCATTTTTATTTTTAGAAATTAAATTAATTTTTACAAAAAAACATATAGTCTTTAAAAATATAGATTAAAATTTTCAGTCTTACATTTCGAAAATTTTTTTTAATTTGCAAATACTTTCGTATTTCCCGTCGTCACATGTTTAATAATGGGACCAAGCCAATTTCATAATTTAAATTATTTTAAAAAAACATTATATGCTTTAAACTACAAAAAATAAAAATAAAAACCCAACAATTACATTTTGGATCAATAAAGGTGATTGCCAAACAAAGCAAGTGAACAATGCTTTCTTTTATAACGGAACAGTGCTTCACGTTTACCCACACACGAAAACAAAATAATTATTATCTATTTACCATCCAACTATTATAGTTAGACATCATTCATCAACCAATTACTTTTAGGGCTATTTTCGAAATATTGATTATTTCTGCTCTAGAAAAATGCTTAAGAGTCACAAAGTGCCTATTGGTGTAATAACTTCCACAAAAGTGCCTATGAGTGTAAATTTCTCAATCATCTATTCAAAGTCGTACGAAAAAATATAAACTTCATTTACATCAGCGAACTAAGAAAGAAAATACAATAAGAGCATTCAAATCCTTTAAAGCATCCTGCAAACTATTCTATGTGCTCCCTCACTGTTCCTGCACTTTCCTCACTATTCTAGCCAATCCCACCATCCAATTGTTGTTGTATAATTATAAACCTTGACCATAAACATTACAATGCCCTGCCTCCTCTTGCCATGTCCTGCCTCTCCATTATCATATGAGTCAAAGCTTATTTGTCAAGCATAATATTACAATTCATGAATACCTTACACTCCAAAAACAATAAGATTTTTTCCAGCTTACTCTATACTTAACATATCTTGCTTCCGTTAAGCATATGTTGTAAAGCATTTTAAACCCCTCTCTAATGAAATCAAATACGCATATACCAATAAGCCAATCTTAGCAGGGAACTGCATCAGGACAAATAGAATCGGTTGTTGTAAAGCCCTACCACATAAGTGAACCGAGGCAGAGAAGAAAAGATATACGCTTGTGAAGGAAATTTTAGTACCAAAACTGAAAATATTTAGAGCAAGGCTTTAGATACTGGTGAGACACGATGCCAGAACCGACTCAGTGTCAAGAAAAGAGCGCATTCCGACACTCGCACTAAATTTGACAGTTGACGGCAACACGAATGAAAACAAAACGACAACACGAACGAAAACCAAACGACAACAACTCAGAAGTAACCAAAATGATTCACCAAAGAGCTAACATTAACAACCAGATATACAAAGTGGAACAGAAGGAACACAAGCTCATGGAAACAAAGATGGACATAGGCAAGAGAAAAAGCTCAAATTAACCAAATAGAAAAGAAGACACCTCAGAATACTGGAGCTGGAACCGCAACCACCATACTTTTTTGTAGTATACCAGAGTTAAGTTATAACGATAGAGCACTCAATTAACGGTTAGAAATACAAACACTTTTTATGGTTGAAATATTGTTGCAAGTCGACGGAGGTTTCATGAGGAGAGATACTTATTGGACGTGGCTCTTCAACCTACAATCATTAAGGCCACACTTATCATATCCTCTTGAAAACAACTATAGAAATCTTGTACTTGGAAGATGCAGAGAAGCATCATCATGGTGGATAAATAGAAAATATATATCATGTAGCAGTAAATATGAACTCAAACAAATGAAGACAACCTGTCAGATTTGATAACTCTATGCTTTTCTTCAACCGGAAAACATATGCAAAGAAGACTTAGTAATTACAATTTGTGGTTATCTCTTCTTGCAGCATGAACACTTAAATATGACAATATAAAGTTGATAGAATCATGTAACACTATGTTAATATATCTATATCGGTATATAAATGTAATGAGAAATGCATGCTACCACCTCCAGCAATTGAGAATATTTTGATGTGATGATTAAATTTTTTATTATCAATCTGAATATATTTAAACATGTGACATAATTTCAAACATATGGAACAATTTTATACGTCAGAGAGTAAACAAAAATTAAAATCTACAACACCAAACAAACACAGTAGATAATGACTATCCATGAGTCTAACATATTGGTAATACTTTTGACTTTCGTCTAAATAACATGGTCAAAAGAGAATTTTGAAAGAACAAAAATAGGAATCGAGAGAGCTTATAGTTTTTCCTCGAGAAGAAACTGTGAGGAACTCATATATGAGCTTCAGCGTAAATGTGTCTCTAACTCTCTTCATCTATTTTCTAAGCTCGGAAAATAACTAAAATAGAAAAACCTATTCGTTAGTTGAGCAGAGAAGAATTCCCATTAACGGCATTGATAGACAGCGAAACCAAAGCTAGAAAGATTGTCGTGAAGATGATGTTGAGAAGGACCAGTTCATTGCCTTGCAGTCGAGAAGGAGGAGCTCGTGTCCCATTAACGATATCCCCTTCTTGAAGTTGCGTGACTCCCACTTGTGGACGATCCTGACCGTCACGTTTTCATTCCAGAAAGCGGCGTCGCTTTGTTCGAGGGCGGCTAGGGTAGCATTGGCGACGGCGTGTTTCATGGTCGTTGCTTGGGTGATGGCGGGAAAGTGTGGTTCTGTAGTGGTGGGTTCTCTGCGCTGTGGGGAGAATCTGAGGTGTGTGGATCATTTTAAAGGGGGTCGAAAGTGGTTAGATTGGAGGAGATGGAAGGTCGTGGGTGTGAATGCGGGTTAATCAGGTCAGTTAATGAGAGAGGTAGATAGGGAATTAAAGGGTTTATAACGCTTGAAGGTAGAGGAAGAGGGTGGGAGGAGTTGATGAGGCGTCGGCGGCTGAGCTAGGGTTGAAGGGAGGTGGTTGATGAAAGGCGGTGTCGCAATAGTGTGGGAGAAAGAAGAAGAAAGACTTATGTTTGGTGGGCTTCTTTGGCCCTGTGCGCAGGCCTATAGGATTAAGTTTTTTTTTTTTGAAGTTTTTGTGAAGGCCCATGGGATCAAAGTGTATATAAACATCATGCGGGGAATTGCTTTATGTTTTATGTTATCTACACACCGTTTGAACAATTGGAGAAGAGAATGAGTTTCTGGTCGATCCCACAGAGATGAGGTGGCAAAGGGAGAGGTTTTCTCCACAATCTGATGTAACAGCAATCTAATTAGTTAGATTTGATTTGAATAATTTCATAATTTATTAAAGTTTTTCTAAATAAATGATTTTTGGGTCAATTTGTAAATTTTATAATTAAAAGGTATTGATAGCAAAATAGAAATATGATATATTTAGAATATTATATTTTAGAAGTAAAAAATGAAGTAATACATTAGAGTAAATCTCAATTCCATTTTGAAAATTACTCTATTTTTTGGAGTAAAAATGGATATATTTTGGAGTTTTTTTTTTGATAAATATACTATACGAAGTTGCTCAGAAGCATATTATTAGCGAATCATTCACATAAAAATAAAGTTAACGATTAAATTGATGATCCAATATTAATAAAATACTGTGCGATAGCTAGTGTTGTCAATATGGGATACTCTGGTTATTTATTTTATTTTTTGGCACAAGATACTACTCTATCATTTAACAGTATCAAAATATATTCTTTCAACTCTATTACACATCTTCTTCCATTTTATTTTGGGTAATTAGGTCCAATATATTTAAGTCATCAATTAATTAAAAAACTAATCATCAACAAAAAATCTCTATATTTTTTGTATTTATAACGATTTTGCCCATATTATCGACAGAGACCGTCTGGAACAAATAGTCTGTCTATTTGTTGCATAGCATATGTTTTTCTCTTTTCAATTTTTTTAAAAAATACTCATTCCCAGAATTTTTTCATGTGATGTTTTTAACATTACCAAATAAAGTCGGAAATCAAAATTACGTTTTCCTCCCTTGATGTTTGCTTATTTGTAAAATTCATGACACGCAAAAATAGACTGTCTAATCATACCTTATATAAAAATAGGCACCCGAAAATAGACTGTCTATTTGTTGCATAGCATATGTTTTTTTCTTTTCAATTTTTTTTTAAAATACTCCTTCCCAAAATTTTGTCTTGTGATGCTTTTAACATTACCAAATAAAGTCGTAAATCTCAATTACGTTTTTCCCCCTTCATGTTTGGTTATTTGTAAAATTCATAGGCACGCGAAAATAGACTGTCTAATCATACGTTATGTAAAAATATATTGTCTAACAATACATTATAATAATTTTCGTCTATTTGCAAAATATATATATCCATTTCGAAAAATTCAAAATACGTTAGATAGAGAAAAAATCTATTTTTTCGTGTATTTACAATTTCGCGATATATATATATATAGAGTCATTTGAAGTTTGGAGGGGTAAAAGGACAAAAATGACAAATTACAATCAAAATTTATGAAATTTTTAAATGAAAAAATACAAAAACCAATATTTTTAATTAGTCAACCCAAATCTATTATTCCACAAAGTTTTCCTTTTATTTTCTTACATACGACAATGTTGGTTACTAAATACTAAAATATCCTTAGGGAAACGTAATTTGTGGTCTACATCACTCATTAATACAAAAACTACAAACACAAAAGTTTGGCCAATAAAGAAAAACAATAAAGTTCCGAGAAATGCACTTTTTAATAGAAGAATGGGCCCAATAGAGAGAGAGCTTTTGACCCTTAGAATCAGTGAAAGGAGAGTAAGACTCTTCGATTGCGTAGCCGTTGATTGATACCAAAGACTCCTCAACTATCCAAATGGTCACATTTGACTCTTCTTCTCTTTCCCATTTTCACTCCAACTAAAAAAAAAAAAAAACTTCATTATTTTTTTTCCCATATGGCTAGTCGTGGTCTTCACTATCCCCCCAGACACATTGACATGACCAAGGTTCGATCTCGCTTCTTTCACTATACGTGGTAACAACAAATGTTTATCTCCTTTCGCCTAGTTTTGATTTCATTGACGTTTATGGAATGCATAGTCCACCAAGACAGATAAAATTTAAAGTCCTTTACATATATGTGAAAACATGATTGGATCGAGTCTCCCATAATCATAATTTTTCGCTATTTAAATTTGGATTAGGGATAAAATTTGATAGAATGTTCATTCTTGATTCTTGTTTTAGTATCATTCCACTTATACAAATTTTCGTTAGTCCATATCATTTTATCATGACTTCATTTTTAAAATGCTATATGAAGTCATAATTCAATTTTATAAAGCGAATAGTATCATATAAAATAGATCAGGATAAACTTGAGAGCTTACAGTTGTAAGGTAAATAACTCGAAATGGTGATATTCGATCTAAAAATCCTTAAAAAATACTCCCTCCGTCCCAAAAATATTGATGTTTTGAGTTTTTTTCTTGTCTCACAAAGATTGATTTTCTATTTTTTTAAAATACTTTTTGTCATTAATGTTTGTTCTTTCAAAAAAATAAATCAAATTGTAATGTTATTTGTATTATTTATTAAATGCAAACTTTTGGGTAAAGACAGTATTTATTAGTTCTTAATCTGTGTGCAAAACTCAGAAAATCAATTTTTGTGGGGCGGAGGGAGTAGTTATTAGACTACAAATCATTTGGATCAACAACCTTCGGTTTGTCTACAACAAATCATTTTTAGTGAAAACGAAAAAGAAAAATTGAATTATTAATACCTAATGGGGTAGTGTAAGATAGTTTAAAATCACAGGTTAACCTAACAACTAATTAAATAAGGATGTGGTACACGCATGTGAAGTGGGAATCACATGGACGCACAAATGGTTCATTGGCCACAATCTGCTCCGAGAAGTCGCATCTCTTATTTTTCCTCTTTCTATAATAATTAAATTTAGGATAGAAAGTGCCACTTTGCTTCTGTTTTTTACTTTGTCTTTATAACTTAATACTCGATTTTTTTTTCTTGTTAATTTTATAAATCTTGTAATTGAGGTGAGATTCACTTTGTGTTTCACACAATAATAATAAGCCAGCCACAGAAAGTTCTTCAATGAAGATAACATTTTCTAAATAAGAGTAGCGACGTTTCTTCCCAAATTAGAGGTTCCCGCTATAAAAAAGATTATAAAAAAAAAATTTTATTCAAAGGTTGATGATTCCAGGCTGATAAAAATATGGTCGAGGCTGTGAAACTTTCTTGCTAACAAAAAACTTACTAGATTACCAAAAAAAATTAATACTTAAACAGAACAAGAAAAAAGGTTATCACATTTAGTTACTATATGTCATTTGACAATCTTTCCGACTAAATTTACAATAAATTTAAGGTGAAATTTCGGACGAGATTGCTCATATCTTGCTTGACCGGTGAAAGATTTGAGAGTTAAAAAAAATGATTATGTTTTCCTTATGCAATGAACCACAAAAAAATGGTGTGCGTGGTAAGTTTTGGGTGTGCTGAAGTCAAAGATAATGTTTAAACTTTAAATTATAATGTTTTAGAGTTTAAATAACTAAAAAGAAAAACAAAATAAAAATTCTGAAACTTCCGTTGTATTGAGTTGTTTACACATGTTAGCTTGCTGTGCATTAAATTCAGAAATTTTATTAGTTTCATCTGTGTCATGCAACAAAGAGATTATGGGATTGATTGGTTTTTAACTGTGAAGACTTTTGCTTTTATTCAAAGTTTTTACAGCTAAATTAATCCAATCATACTTAAAAAATTTTTAAAATTTTATAGTCTTAAAATCTCTCTTTAAAATTCTCACAACCTAATTTTCTCTTTTTTATTCATAACGAGAGATTTTTTACGGCCAACAATTTGTGGCTTTTATTTTATTTTTGCAGTCGCAGTTTTAAAAGTTAAAACCAATTAATAATAAAAAACATTTTCCAGCAACAATTCATCCTAACCGTCCAAACCAATCAATCTCGATGTTTAGTGCATTTTAATGCAGTACGTCTCAAGATTCTCAACCGATCTGCTATGTGCATTAGAAAAATAATTTATAAACATATGAAATGTAATAAATTAGTTAGTCTACTAATACTCCCTTTGTATCAAATTATTTGATCTTTTAGGCATTTGCACATAGATTAAGAAATCATTTAATTTTTATTATTTTCTAAATTAAAACACTATTTATTATCAATCTAACCTCAATTCAACCAGTGATAAAACATTATTCAAAATACAAAATGCTAAAAACATAAAAAAATAATTAAATTTTACGTTAAAATCAACTAATTTGATATAAAACAATTTCTCTAAAACATAAGTATTTTGATACGGAGAAAGTAATAAATAATGAGTGAAAAAAATGAATAAAATAAAATAATTTAAAAAATAAAAAACACGAGACGGTGCATAGAGTCAAAATGACAGTTGGTCAGTTTGAAGTTGTCCTGGATTTTACAACAAATAAAACAGTGCTTTCCGCCAAATCCAAATATAATTTTTTATATATTTCGAGAGAAACTAATTCAGTATATTTAACTCTTTTAATCCGGTCAAACCTACTTATTTTTTGTGAAATGATCATTTATTTCCTTAAATAGTGCTCTCTCAAATGAGAGTTTTAAAGCACTACCTTTTTTTTATCAGTGAAAAAAAGGAGTTCAACACGAGAATTTCCCGAGAGGTCACCCATCTTAGTACTACTTTCGTCCAAGCACGCTTAACTGCAGAGTTTTGATAGGATCCGGTGCATTATTGCTGGTATGATTGCACCCAAAAAGTTCATACTACTTTAAAGGATGTATTGTTCTCATAAGTGTTCTTATCTACAAAAATAATATTAAAATAATAAATATTGTTTGTTTATTAAAAAATATTTTCAAAATTTTTAAAACTCCAATCCAAATACTTTTATTAATATTTTATTTAATTTTTTTTGTTGATAACATTTATAAAAACATTATCAATGTAGATGCTCTTACTAAAAGAAAAGATTGTATAGATCAAAATGATTGTTTATCGTAATCATGGAAACATATATAATAAATATGTACAACTCATAACCATTGGATGAATAAAATATAGAGATATGGAAATTTAAAAAAGAAGAAAAAACTATAATTATTTCTCTATTAAACTACAACAACGACATGATGGTTTTGTTGTGCATCCTCTCTCGATAGCAAAGTTCTACTGTTTACGAACATACAACTTTCTCTCCGTTTTTTAAAAAGTGTTATTTTGAGGTTTTAATTTTGTTTTATAAAGAGTGTCGTTTTACATTTTCGATGTAAATGTATAAGTAAAATTTTGGTTTTAACCTCACTGTTTTAATGTATTAATTGGAAAGAGAATTATTTTTAAAGCATTAATGAAGGATAGGTAAGACACTTTTTACGAATCAGAGAGAATATTTTAAATTTGTTAATTAAGCTTATGTCTTATTTAATTTTGTGTCTCTTACATTAGCTATCTCTTCTTAATTGATACTATTTATGTGAAATGAGGAGAACTATAACAATTATCAAATAAAAGTAACTATGTATCTCGTCGAAACAGATTTAACTAGAAAATAAGACGTTTGGTTTTTATGCGAACAATACATAGAAAATAAAACGTTTAGTAAACCATTTCATATGAACAAGAGTTTACACAAGATTCTTAATACACTTAATTAATATTATCGGTTATTTTTTGAAAAAAACTTCAAGGGTGCTTTCTATTTTCATGATGTTGATTTGTGATCTAACTTGAACCTAAATTGAAAAAAGAAGAGTTACAAGAAGAAGAAAAGTTAATAATAATATAAGTATGGTGAAATCTGTTTTGAAACAGGAGAAGACTATACAAGTCTGTTGAAGTCCGACTTGACATCTAACTATTCTAAAGCAAAAATCATTTTAGTAATAACTACCTCATTCTCGTTTTGACACGTCACATTTTATTACTCGTTACACTCACATAATTTCAATCTAATTCTCATTTTAGTCAATTTAATTTTCCTTACAAAATAATTATTCATTTTGATAGTTTTCTCCATTATTTTTTCCACGATCTCCTCCATGATCAAATTTTAAATGCTTTTTTATTTTATTTTCCTACAAATAGCCATTTGCTTCATTAACTCTTGAAAAAGGCGAATACAAAGAAGCATTAACCAAAATTTTCTTTTATCGAACTCCAAAAGACATTTAAAACAAATAATGGCATACACGGCAGCACCATCGACAATAGAACTTTTGGGATTAATCAAGAAAGCTTTTGGGATTAATTATCAGAGCTTTTAGGATTAATCAACGTAGTAACTCAGTACGTTTCCACCGCAAACACACCCAGAGGATTTCAAATTGGTTAATAGAGACCAGAACAAAGTCGTCATCCTTATATACAAGTAAGTGAACTTTTGGGATTAATCAGCAAAGCTTTTGGGATTAATTAACAGAGCTTTTAGGATTAATCAACGTAGTAACTCAGTACGTTTCCACCGCAAATACACCCAGAGTATTTCGTATTGGTGAATAGAGACCAAAACAAAGTCGCCATCGTTATATACAAGTAAGTGAATAATTATGATGTCTGGTTCATGGGTACTAATGAACATCATCATAAAAAACGAGTCATCTATATGCTTTTTACATTTTCAAAGAGTTTGAGTTATGGAATTACCTAGTGCAATTGTCACGCAGAGTTCAATTTTTTATTGAGTTATTTGTTTTCACCAATTTACGATTTTACATATTGACACGAATCAAGTTTGAATCCCAAACTTTAAACCACTAAACCTCAAGAATAAGGTTACAAATTGTAGTAAATGGGTTATCGAACCACAAGGAGCAATTTTAACACATTTAATCCTAAGAAAGCTACTTTAAGCTAAGTCTAAACAAAGAAGGTAATAGGACTCAAGCAAACAAAACTAAAAGGAAACTAAAAGGCAAGAACTAAGAAACAAGAAATGAGATAAGATATGGAATAAGGTAAAGGAGAAATGCGATTTATGAGCTAGATAATGTGATTAGGTAGTCTAAAAGCAATCAAGATGCAAGGGCTAAGCAATAAATCACCATTCAAAGACAAGGCAAAAAGTCAACTAGTTCATTTCCATGATCCTAGTCCATTTGATAAATCCTAAATCAATTAAATTTCCCGATAGTGATCTAGCATTCATCAATTATTAAACACAAGCATATTAGTTTACTAAATACCTAAGACAACTATTCCCACAGGCTAAGAATGTAAAGCAATCTTAAGGTTTTCTTGGGAATCGAACACCTTCCGGGTGTGAAATTCCTTAAATCTAGAAATTGATTGATCATTTAATTTCTAGCACTAAGCATTCCTTAATCATGTAAATCTATAAGAATCTAGTCCTTAACAACCTAGCAAACATCTAGATCTACCCTAATCTACCTAACCCATAAATCACAAAAGTAACTACTCATTAATCATGGATTCAAAACATGTAAACACATGAAAGAAAACCATAATCATGATTAGAAAGAAGAAAAATATAGAAAGTTATAAACTTTCTCAAATCCACAAAGTTTAAGAGTAAAGATTCATCAAGGTTTCAACAAGATCAAAGAGAGAAAACACAAATTAAAGCTTAAGTTTTTTTTTATTCTCCAATTGTGTTTTTATAGTAAAAAGGAATTTGGTTTGACTAAACTGGGACAAACCGGTTTGATTCACTGATTTTTCCAACATTTTGGGATCCCATCGACCTGAGCACATGTGTGTGGGTCGCTGCATGGCTACGTCGAGTCTTCAGGAGCTCAACGATCTACGCAGACATGTGTGGATCGCTGGAGTGGATCGATGGAGGTCTTTCGGATTCCCTGTTTGGAGTAGTGACCTGCGCGAATCGCTGGAGTGGGTCAATGCGGGGCTCCAAAATCAATGTCTGGTGTAGTGAGCAGCGTGGATCGCTAGGCGTGGATCGCTATATCTTTCCAGTCTCGTAGCTGTCTGCGCATGGGTGCGTGGGTCGCTGCGTTGGGTCGATGAGGCTCTGTTTTTCATTTTCCTTTGTCTTATCTCTCGATTCTTGACTCGGATAGTTATGTTCAATCGTTTGTTGATCCAATTACCAAAAAGAGTAAAGAAGAGAGGATTCATGTGCAAATTCACACCCTAAAGGACTCTAGACTTCAAACGACATACATCCGCCCAAGCAACTTTGGCCCTCTAGGATTTCAATTCCGGACCCGACCAAAGGAAAGCCGCACACAACATGTCAATATCTTGTAAGCACCATCAGGGTAAGTGAAAAGCTGAGATCCAAAACTGTGTAATATTACCTTGCAATTGACTGAACTTTAAGTGTGTGTCGAAAGTCTTCCTGAAATTGGGTGTCAGGCGGCATGTCCCGTTTACTTGAACACCAGTACACACAAGAGATTTCGTGTTGGTTATTGCTGAAAGAGAGATCAAAGATCTTTTGATTTCTGGTATGAGGAAAGATTGGTGGTTGTATCAATCTTATTTTTAAAAACCAATATATGTGTTAGGCTCTAAAATCAAATGATTTTAAGATAGTTGAAGCATGAAATGTTGCAGAATTGAGCTTGTGAATATTGGAGTAAATGTGATCCAATTTATGCATGAGTTTTAACAAGAAAATTCACTTCAAGAATGTTTGATATGATAATGCATCTCGCACAGAAACAAGTCATGATATAAAGTCAAGAAATTGTTGTAAAACTAACAAGAGTTATCTGTTAGCATCAACATATTTTAAGAAAGATTATGATGTTGGTACCAAAAGTTTTTGTCGATTCTACATTATGTTGTTATGTTGCAGGGTTTGTTACATCTACAAAAACACATCTTATGCTCGGGGTTTTAATGTGAAATGAGTTGTACATGATGTGTCTCAGGTGTATCACAAGGTTTTGTGAGCAAGAGACATGATTAAAGAGTACAATCAATGAGTAACAATATGCGAGTACTTGTTGTTCACTTGGTGAATGTGACAAGGAGCTTGTCAAAGGTCTCTACAACAAGATGGAGTTGTATGTTTATTCTCTTGGAGTCATCAGCGATACAAGTTGAGTTTAAGACTGATGTGATTGGACAAATGGTTGTAGACACAATCTCATGTTGTTAACGCATTTTCTAACTAAAAGTGGTTTGAGATGGTGTTACAAGTTGAATCAGAGATTTTATTTTTTGATCGTTTGAATTATTATTACTGCTATTACAAATTTTGAGAAACAACTACAAGGACAAATCTTCGTCGGACAAATCTTTACGTTCCATCTGCTGCATCATATCACAAAGACGAACGGTCCTCCCTTGCACTACGCTGAAGATTTCTTATAAGTCTGCATCCATTAATCTGCAATTAAATCGCTCATCTTCGGAGAATCAATCCCATAACCTCCTGGTGTAGAAGCATTAATTAACCCTTGATCAACCATTGAACCAAGGGGACTTCCACAAATCAGAGATTGTTCAAGATATAATAAACATGTTTCTGGTTTTCAGTTTATGGTTTAAGGAAAGTTATGGTTCCAAACTCAGTATGCATGAGATGAATCAGATAGTCGACATGGTGAATCATGTTTACAGAATGAACAATTATTCATAATCACTAGAACATGTATTCTCTTAGAAGGCATGCTAAAACCTCTGTGATGTACATCTCATAAGCAGTTTAGCTTATGAGGTGATGTTAAGTAAAACATGATGGTGTAGTTAAATAACATCTTCGTTGCATAGCTTCTAAGTGGGTGTACTTGGAACAAAGGTATTAAGTGGGTCAACATATGATAATGGTGGCACAAGAATGTGTTGAGTGTTGGTTTAGTATTAAAGAACAAGTGAATATATGGTTCTTTAAAAAGTTGTGTAGTAAATTACATCTTGATGCGCTGATGGTGGATGCAGATTCTAGAAGAAGAATTTGCAGAAGTGATTGTTGCACAAAGGTTACTTATGCACGTTATTGGAGATTGATTTTACCAAGTTAGAGATAGGATTAAAAGGTTCTGAAGGGAAGTTTTCAAAGGTAGCTTTAAGCTTGGATCAAGGTGGAGTTTTTTTTATTCGTGATCCAGCTTGAACCTAAAATGAATAAGGAAGAGTTACAAGAAGAAGAAAAGTTGACAATGGCACAAGTCTGGTGAAGTATGTTTTGAAACAGGTGAAGACTGTACAAGTCTTATGAAATCTGTTTTGAAACAGGAGAAGACATTACAAGTCTGTTCGAGTCTAGCTGTGGCTAAAACTCAAGGTTGCGCATTTTGGAACATGTTGGGACATGTGAATCCTCTGATTTCAACATAAGGTTCTCATTAAAACCCTAAGTATATATGATTTGTTCCATCATTTTCTTCAAATCAGCCAAGCCAAAAGAGGTATTTTTTGGTGGCTCTACAGAGTGAGTGAGTGAGAGAGAGTGAAAGAGACAATTTGATGATAAATGTTTTTTTGTTTCTTCTTGGTTATCTCATCTTCTCATGTTCTTTTTTCCTTGTTCTTGAGTAGCTCATGCTAAGATGTTAGTCAAGTGTGCTGTGAGAGGTGATTGTAACCTCCAGTGAACATCTCTTGTAATCACATCGATTAATAGTAGAGAGAATGAGAAACCTGATTTCTTTCTCATGAGATGTTGCTTTCCTCACACCGAAGGATGAACTTATAATCAATAAAATCCTTGTGTGTATTATTTGTTTATATCATGATTAAATTATGTGTATGGTCTTGATAAATGATGATTAAAACATATTTAAGAGTATAACAATCTCGTAATACACTAGAAAACAAGTTAAAAGATAGAGACGAATAATCTATATATTAAGCGAGTCTACTTACTTACCAAGTATCATGATGCATATATGTATATTATATACGTGTGGCCTTCTCTTAGGGGTATTTGGAATACTTTTTTTTTTGGTTTTAATGTTAAGTTATATTAATCGTAAACATCCGAGTAGATCTTACATACTTTACCTATTACAAACTAAAAACCCATCATGCCTCAAGGCA
>OVAN01006650.1:0-20932 GCA_900406275.1 Anastatica hierochuntica
CTCAAAAAATCCTTAACTATTCATGGGTCCCACCATTTTATTATTAAAAAATAAAAATAAAAACAAAACAAAATTTTCGGCCAATCACGGACCGCCACGTGTCCGTGAATAGTTAAGGATCAATCCTTAACTAAGGTATTTAAGGATTTCTCTCTCCAAAAATCCTTAACTATTCACGGGTGGGGACCCTGAAAAATTAAAGAAATTTCGGGTAAANTTTTAGGGTTAAGAACTTAAGGATGGAGATGCTCTAATTTTCCTATGTTTTCATTTTTTCCCCATCAAACAAACACGTACTATGATGATATATATGCACTTTTTGTGAATTTGTTTTAGATTATTCAACTCTTTTTGAGTAAAAGTCTAGGGGTTACACTTCGGTACGAATTCAATTGATTTAACTGACTAAAATTTAGGTTAATGCTATATTTGTAACGTAAGTTGAGGGATTAAGTTTCGCACAAATCTCTATCTAAAAAACAAGCACTTCATTACTTGAACAACATAAACTTATAAGATGAAAAAAAAAATGAAGGACTAAACTATAAATCGAAGAAACCACTACAAAGAAGCAAATAAACCCTAATTTTTTTATGATCTGCAGAAGATTCTAAGAAAATAAATTTATTAAACAAAGGAAGCAAAAGATAAAGAACGATCATAATAATAAGGATGATCATATAACATCACATGATCATTTGGGTAGCTAGAACAATGGGAAGCAGATGTTGCTACCTTGAACCGAACCAGAGAGCATCTCTATCAGATCCATCTCTCTTCTTTCACTTGTAGAGTTAGCTTGAGGCACAAGAAACTCGTCGTGGCCTCCGTGCTCTACGGTTGTTGATGACGTGGAAGATGTTGAAGAGGGAAAGTTAGGGTTTGACGACGTCGTACCATTCAACAAATACGACAAGTAGATATCAGACGCTAGGTGCGATGTGTTCTCAGGAGCTGCGAACATAGCCTGATCATGAATATGAGTCCCAACATTGTTGTGCAAGCTAGGGTTAGGGTTCTTGATCATGAATCCAGGTGATGAAGACTGGTTTACCTCATCAGAACCCTGGCTCAAACCGATGTTTTCAAGAGAAAGCGGGTGGGTTGCAAAGATATTTTGCAGGTAAACCAACTCTTCATCATATGGATCGCCAAGGACGGATGATGCAGAATCTCCATCAGAATACATCTGATCAAGATTATTCGGAGTAGAAAGAACACTGATGGCATTCTCATTCTTGTTGGCTTTAGCATCATTAGTGTCGATGCTTTTGATGTAGTCTTGGAGAATGCATGGTCTTTTAGCTGATGGGGAGAGATCACTGTCATTGTTGTCCGCGTTTGCTTGACGTTTTTGTTTGCGTTTGGAGTTTTGGCGTCGTTTAGTTGCATTCCAATGGTTCTTGATAGAGTTCTCGGTGCGTCCTGGTATGATTTTAGCGATCTCTGCCCACTTGTTACCAATCCTAGTGTGTGCTTCTACAAGAACCCTTTCTTCTTCTTCGCTCCATCCATCTTTCTGAAAACAATATTGACAAAATCCAAAAACGTAGAGAACCTTAGATCTATAAAGACGAACTATAACCAAAACGAAGCTAGTTTTTATAAGGAGAGATATAGAAAGAAACCTTGATATCAGGACGAAGATGATTATGCCATCTCTCACGACACTGTTTACCAGCTCTGCCCTCAAGTTTCTCAGAGATCATTGCCCATTTCCTTTCCCCATGTTGCCTCACCAACCTTATCAACTTCCTATATACATATATGTTATAGTATTTACAAAACACATAACTATTATTTAGAACTCTCAGATAGATTCATGAATCAATCTATAAAAACATATGTATATATGTACCTGTCTTCTTCCGCCGTCCATTGCCCTTTGATAAGATTCTTGTATGGTCGCTTCTTCGTAGTGTTTTGATAATCTCTGGTTACACTCTTAACGACCATGTCACCACTAAGAACGAAGTTTTTCTCCTTCCTCGGAGCATACGTCATGTTTTCTTTGTTGTCGGTTCTAATCTCAGTCGGCGTTTTCGTCTTCACGACCAATCGGTCTCTAGAGAACGCTTGTTTCTTGGAGCATAAGGCATCATTCTTTTGGCCGGATAAGAATCTATCCACGGCAGTCAACGGTGGTGCAGCTCCATGGGCAAGACGCCGGCCTTCCATTGAAGAAAGATAAAGAAAAAGATTAGTAGAATGGAGAAGAGAGGAGCAAAGAAGGAGAGACTTTAGCTAGTAACAAGGAATAAGAGAGAACTTAATGAGTTGCTATATAAATTAAAACTAATGAATGACCCATTAAATTCCATTTATTCTGATATTTTCTTAAGCAAATAAAATTTAACCTTATTGGCTTGTAGCTCTATTTTTTTTAGTTACACAAAAGAAAAGAAATGAACGATATATATGCCTTTGAAGTTGGTTAAAAACAATAAGCTCAGGAGAATAGAAAATCTGATAACTAGATAATATTTTTGATTGATTACTATATGCATCTATAGATTTTAGTCTCTATATTACGAAGCCATTTTTTTTTCTCAAAGTCTTCTCTAGTTTCCTATTATATTTTATTTTATATGACGTCATTATCATTACGAACCAAAAAAGAATATAAGTCGATTTATAGAACGATATCTAATATTTTTGTAAAGACAAATTGTTCGGCAACAAAACTCACTAGTTTTACTTTTGGTCTTCTATATTTTCATTTCTTAATAATAGTATAATACAATTCACGTTTGCATAAAAAAAAAACTACAACGGCTGAAATATGCCAAGCGATCGTGAAAGTAAATAATCTAGAAATTAGCTCAGATCCAACGGCTGATGATAAAATTTAGAACCAAATTTGTGTAACTTTTGAGCTTCATCTCTTTCAGACAGTAACTAAATGGCGGGAAGGAGTAGTGGGTTAATCTGATTATTGTTAACTAATTATGCATTATATTAAAATGCTCAGATTTTGAAAAGACTATTCATAGAATGTGAATTAAGGGTAGTTTAGGATTTAAACAAATGAGTTGTTTTGTAAATCTGTAACGGACGAAGTGGTTAATAGAGGGAGCATCAATGGTAATTTATTTACCGCCAAATAAAATTATGGTAATATAGTTATGTTATGGATTTAATTAATTAGTTGACCACAATTATTTCTAAGGATAAATTTAGGAGGAGTATAAGCCCATCTTAAACTACTATTTAGTTTTTGCTTTTTTGTAATTGGTTCGTAAGTCATAACTACACATTTTAATTTTGAATTAAATTTTGTTAAATAAAGCTAATATTTGGGTTTATACATATTGTGCTATCTTACTAAGGCTCTGGACAAACTGAACCGGACTAGATACACGGATTAATTTGTTTCGAGTAAGCACAAACACAAGACATAAAAGCTATAGAATAAAGAAACACAACAAGAAGAAATACTTGTGTTTTATTATGTTGATCGATAATGTCTCATCAATCATCACTAACCAACAGTATAAACAACAATGGGGCTTCGTACGTTATGTGTGCCATCTGACCAATCAGGTCCACAGAGGAAGGTAGCTTTGGGTTGAGACAACTTCCCGAAACAGTCACCATGAAAGATTGCTTTTCGTTCATTGACTTCATCGATAGAACACTAGGCAAGACCTTGACATTGAGTTTAGATCTTTTATTTGGGACAACCTATGACTTGAAATCCCCTTTTTAGCTTTATGCGTCTCTCAAACACCTACAAGGATAAATCACAAAACATCCACAAAAGCGCAGACATAAACATATTCTACAAAAGAATCAATGTTAAAACGAAAAAAGAAAACATCTCACTAAAACACTACTCAATTTCTCTCTAAACTTGAGATCTCTTTCCTTTTATCTTCAACAACGCCGATCTCGGCGTTGTTCCGAACCTTTGCCAATGTCCAAAAAGAAAAAAAGCAAAAAAAAAGCTTCTTCAAGTGGTATCACCATCGGATCCACTGTTCCGCCGTCGTCGGATGTTCGATCTGCGAGTTCCGTGCCTGCCTCTCAAAGCGCAGCCACTGTTGAAGCCCAACATCAGACCTTCCCGTTGAGCTCTCCGATCAGCCTGGATCTACGGTTTTACACTCCGGATCTACGGTTGAAGCTCAACATCAGACCTCAGATCTTCCCGCTGAGCTCTTCGATCTGCCTGGATCAACGGTTGTACACTCCGGATCTGGCCATATCTCGAACATTCATCCACCTGCAACTACAAAACAAAGTTCTGATTTTGGATCTGTACTTGCCAAATCAGTTGTTGACAACGCTTCTCAGGAAAAGAAACAAACGCCAGCAACTGTGGAAGTAGTGACCAAGTCTAAGACTCATGATGCACCTTCACCGGAGGTTTATGCAGACCAGGTGAAGCTATGGAGGGATGTAGTGAACCAGGGAGCAAATAAGCTCAAAAAGACAGGAACTTCCTTCACTTTGGAGTCAAGGGAGAAATGTGTTACTATCCCAAATGATGTAATTGAAAAGCACCAGAAATCGTGGGAAATGTTCATCCTGGGTCAATTTTATGAGGAGCCTCTCCCTCGTGGTGCAGTTCATGCGATTGTGAATGGGATTTGGAGTAGGCAGAGGCGTGATATTTCAGTATCGAAGATGGAAGGGAGCTCTTTCTTGTTCTGTGTTCCCTGTCCTTTTGCGAGGAACCATATCCTGAGTCAAGGCCTTTGGCAAATTGATGGCCAAACAATGTTCGTAGCTAAGTGGTCTCCGGGAATCAAGCCAGTTAAACCGGAGCTCACAATGGTCCCTGTTTGGTTGCATTTCAATGGAGTTCCACTTCAATTTTTTAATGATGATGCCAGTATGGTGGCGTATTGCCAGTATGGTGGGGCATCCAGTATGTCTTCATCTAGACACTGCTTCTCTCAAGAATGTAGAAGTGGCGAAGGTGTATACAGTAATTGATCCCCGGAAACCATTGCCAGAGTTTGTGAATGCAAGATTTCAATCCGGTGAGATAAGTAGGATCGCTGTCTCAAGCCCATGGCTCCCGTCTTTATGTTCTCTTTGCAAAAAGTTTGGCCACTTTGTTTCACGCTGCTCGAAGGCTAAACCGACTTGTGACTTATGCAACTCGGTGAAACATTCTACTAGTGACTGTCCAAGGAAGAGACATGAGAAGAAGGAGGGTAAGAAACCTATCCCGGGACAATATCCAATTGTGCCTCAACCAGAAACAAGGACTGCCCCAGCTGTACCCGCTCACGCAAAGCCTGTTGCTGTTGAAGGGTCAGCTGCTGCAACGAAAATTTGGGTACCAAAGGAAACAACTATCGGTAAATCCTCAGATGGTGAGTGTAGGGACGCAGCGCCTGAAGCAAGCAAAAGTCCACTAGTGGTTGACCTTAGCAGCTATGTAGATGGTGGTTTAGAGCAAGAATCAGCTTCTCTCTCGGATGAAGCTTCAGAGGATGATGATCTAGCAGAGGGAAGTGATAAATTTATAAGAGTCATCTTCAAGAGACAGTTCAGGCTGGGAAGGGCCAAGAAGAAGGCCTTTGCTAGGGCGGGAGACCCTTAATCTCTCCCACCTGTATAAATTTTTTGGATGGATTATTTTTGTTGGAATGTAAGAGGTCTAAATGACCCTATTAAACAGCGGAGTCTTAAAAAGTGGATTAAGGTTCATTGGCCACTGTTTGGGGGGGGGGGNTGAATAATGCTAAGGTATCTTCTGTAGTGAAGGCGACTTTTCCTGGTTGGAGTATGACAAGTAATTATGAATTCTCCGATCTTGGCAAAATTTGGTTTATTTGGGATCCTTCCGTTCAAGTCACTGTTCTTCTCAAGTCTCTTCAAATGATCACTTGTCGGATTAAAGTTCCTTTTGTCAGCATGGACTTAGTGGTCTCGGTGGTATACGGTTCAAACCTTGCCGCGGAAAGAAGAAATTTATGGTCTGAATTGGTAGATATCTCCCTATCACAGCTTGTAGCAGGGTTGCCATGGGTGGTTTGTGGCGACTTTAATGAAATTATCTCAGTCTCAGAACATTCTTCTCCTCGAGCATGTGGTATAACTAAAGGAATGCGAGATTTCCAAGACTGTCTCTTGGCTTCAGAGATCTCGGATTTTCCCTTCACTGGTACTTCTTTCACTTGGTTAAACAAGAGAGGTGGTATAACTAATGGAGATTTGAGTTGTGGCGTGGTTGCAAAGAAGTTAGACCAGATTTTGGTAAATGATGTCTGGCGGATAAATTTACCAAACTCGGTTGGAGTTTTTGGAGAACCGGGAATGTCTGACCATAGCCCGTGTTGTATTTTCCTGGAAAATTCTAAGCCTAAAATAAAAGCTCCATTCAAGTTCTTTGCTCATCTATCAAACCACCCGGAGTTCTTACCTCTTATCAAATCAGTTTGGGAGTCTCTCTCGGTTGCTGGATACAAAATGTTTCAAGTTTCTAAGAAGCTGAAGATGTTAAATGGGGTAATTAGAGACTTCAATAAGCAAAACTTTTCTGGTATTGAAGTCAGAGTCCAAGAGGCCTTCGCGGCACTATCAGCCTCTAAACACTTCCTCCTAAATAACCCATCTCTGGAAGCTGCTATGAAGGAAAAGGAAGCTCACAAAAGGTGGTATGAGCTTGCTAAAGTAGAAGAAAAATTCTTGCGACAGAAATCACGTGTCTGTTGGTTAGCCGATGGTGATGCAAATTCTGCTTATTTTCACAGATCCATTGTTATAAGGAGATCTCAAAACAGAATTTACTACCTGCTCGATGATCGTGATGTTATGGCAGAATCAAAGAACGATATTCAGAGGCTTGTTATTGACTTCTATAAGGAGCTGCTGGGGACACCGAATACTCCTTCGGCTTCTGTTAATGACATTGCAGAGGTTGTTCCTTACAGATGCTCATCTCAGACTCGTGAGTCTCTCTCAGCGGTCTTCTCTAAAGATGAAATTAAAGCCTGCTTCTTTTCTCTTCCCAGAAACAAAGCTCCCGGTCCAGACGGTTACCCAGCAGAATTCTTCACCTCAAATTGGTCGGCCATTGGAGATGATGTAGTGGATGCAGTTTTGGAATTCTTTCACCCAGGGAGAATGCTAAAACAGTGGAATTCAACGGTAATTGCGTTGCTGCCGAAAAAAGAAAACTCAAATAGGGTCTCTGACTTCAGGCTGGTATCCTGTTGCATTAGGTTGTCCAAAGTGGCATCCAAGCTTCTTGCAAACAGACTGAAAAAGTTGCTGCCAGAAATAATCTTGAACACGCAAACTGCTTTTGTTCCGGGTCGTCTTCTGGTTGAAAATGTATTACTAGCAACTGAGTTAGTCCAAGGTTATGGTTGGAGAAATATTAGCAAAAGGGCGACGATGAAGATTGATCTTAAGAAAGCTTTTGATTCGGTAAGTTGGGACTTCGTGGTGAATACCCTTCATGCTATGGACTTTCCTGAAACGTTCATCAACCTTATCAGTCAATGTATCTCGACTATTCGATTCTTCGCTTCTGTAAATGGAGAATTGTGTGGATTTTTTGAAGGAGCAAAGAGATTAAGGCAAGGCGACCCGTTGTCCCCTTACATTTCTGTGTTGATCATGAATGTATTCTCTCATTTACTTTACAGGAGGTACACGAGTGGATCAATAGGCTATCATCCAAATGCTGTTGCAACCCAAGTGTCCCATCTTGCATTCGCCGATGGCATAATGGTGTTATTTGATGGAAGATCAGATTCTCTTCAAGGTATTGTAAATGTTCTAGAGGAGTTTCAACAATGGTTAGGTCTGAAAATGAATAAGACCAAAACAGAAATTCTATGGGCAGGTCTCACTCAAGACGAAGAAGCCAAGATTGGTGCCTTTGGTTTTAATCATGGAGCCATGCCTCTTAGGTATCTCGGGTTACCTTTAATGTACAAGCGCCTTAAGAAATCAGAATACAAGCCTCTAATTGACCGGATTTCTTCCAAGTTATCATCTTGGTCATCTAGAGCTTTGTCTTATGCTGGGAGGCAGCAGCTTATTTCATCAGTTATATGTAGTATAGTCAATTTTTGGTTGTCTGCATTTATTCTATTGAAAGTCTGCTTAAAGGATATTCAATCTCTATGCCAGTGCCGACCCTGAGGGTAATCAGAGGAAGCACTAGCTTCCGACCAAATATTATTAAGTTAAAAATCGGCCTTTTTTTTTACAACAATTTTCTTTAGCTCAGGTGGTTGATCTATGAATAGATATTTTGTCATGGTGCCAGCTTCGATGCCCCCCAACAACACTTGTTGTTTTCCTTATAATACCAGCCCAATTTTTTTTTTGTTTCCAGCCCAAATTTTTTGGGGACCGGGCCTGCTCTATGCTCTCGGTTTCTTTGGAACAACAACATTACAACAAAGCCGGTAGCAAAAGTTTCTTGGCAGGCTTTATGCTTACCAAAAAGTGAGGGAGGCCTTGGTTTTAGAAATCTCGAGATGTGGAACAAAACTTTGTGCCTCTAGCCTATATGGAAGCTTTTTAAAGGAGGAAATTCATTGTGGGTTTAATGGATTAAAAGTAATCGTCTAAAAGGTGAATCATTCTGGTCAATTGATGGGAAGAGTCATTCTTCTTGGACTTGGAATTCTCTCTTATCATTACGCCCTCTGGCGTCTCGTTTTATTCACGGAAAGTTGGGAAATGGGAAGCTTCTTAGCTTCTGGTTTGACAATTGGTCGCCTTTAGGACCCCTTATAAATATCTTCGGTTACCAAGGTCCCCGAGAAACTGGTCTGCATCTTCATATATCTGTTGCAGGTGCTTGTACCTCGACGGGATGGCGTCTAAGAGGAGCTCGTTCTGAAGCAGCGGAGCAATTACAAGTATTCTTAACGACGATAACTTTGCCTACCACTTCATTTTCTCAAGATAGTTACCGCTGGAGAATACAGGATGAAGAATCAGAGAACTTCTCATCAAGCAAAACCTGGAATGCGATCAGACCTCGAGCTAAAGAGCAAGCTTGGACTTCAAACGTTTGGTTCAAGGGAGCTACACCAAAGCACGTCTTCATCTATTGGTTGGCATCTTTGGACAGGTTGGCGACGAGAAGCAGACTAGTGGCATGGGGAATGAATGTTCCTCAATCTTGTTGCCTTTGTGACAAGTATGTCGAGACTAAGGATCACTTATTCCTTAGGTGTGAAGTCAGCATGGAACTTTGGGCTTGGGTGATGAAAAGATTAGGCTTTCCTGGCTACACCTTCCACAACTGGTATGCGCTCACACAATGGTTGCTTTCACGAAGCAGAGGATCCACAACTTTACACCATCTCGTCGCTCAAGCTATCATCTACGAATTATGGAGGGGAGCGGAACTCAAGGCTCCACAAACGGACTACCACTCCCATCTTAACCACAATCCTTTACACGGACAGGCTAATACGGGACTCTATTTTGGCCAGATCGAGGAGGAAAAATTACGCCAAACTAATGCAGAGGTGGCTTACACATGAGTGACTCACAACCAGGGCCGTTTAACATTTTGGCTTTCCATGTTTATTATTTTTTTTGGAATATGGAAACTTAGCACAGCTTAAGCCTTTTGTATAAACCTGTACAAACTCTCTCATTTAGCTAAATGAAATTAACATTCCTGACAAAAAAAAAACATATTCTACAAAATCAAATTTTTTCATAAAACGTGCAAGAGTAAGGTTATGTCTTCGACCAAAGGAGTGCGGAGCTAGAGATATTAATCATAATCAAAGTGTTGCGCAAATCAGTCAAAGACGCTGGCTTATTCAGAGGGTTTCAGCTGAATCTGATTAAGTAAACCAAAAACGAAATAGACTGATTTAAGTCGTTGGTTTATTATGGTTAACAAACACACAAAGACGTCGTCGTTTAGGAGCTCATCTCTCTGAGAACTCAAGATCAACGAGTCCGTGGAGGTTCCGTTAGAGAGATAAAGAGAATAAAAGAAAAGAAATTTCAGGTTGTTAGAGAAAGTGAGAGATTCTTTTCTTTGTCATTAGTCTTTCATATTCTTTTACAATTATTTTTTTTGGTTTTTCGGGTGAGAGATTCCGATTGTGTAAAAGGGGAAAGCGGAGGAGAGTTCTGGTGGTTTTTTTCGGCGAGTCCTGTAAGAGCGACGAAGCTGTTTGCTTAAACTCATAGTGAATTTCCGGGGAAGATCCTCAACCAGACGTAGGGTGCAGTTTAGCACCTGAACTGGTTAAATCTTGCGTGTTTCTTTCGTTTGTTTCAACGATTCTTCTTCTTCTCGAGTTCGCAAGTTTCCGAATCGAAATAAAAGCTTGCATAATCACGAATCGAGAATAAGAGTTAGTAGAATATTTTACAAGAATTGGTATCAGAGCTTAGGCGGTCTACTTGTTTGATCTGTGTTTTCGATTGTTCTGTTATCTTGTTGGATTGTATCGTCTGTTAAAAGGATCATCACGATGTCTTCCGCACGAATCGAGATAGAGAAGTTCAATGGAGCTATCGACTACAATATGTGGAAATCCTTGGTTTAAGGGATGCTTTCAAGAAGCAGGAGCAAGATTTGACAGTAAAGGAAGCGACATCAAAGGGAGAGGATTTGAAAGGGAAGTCGATCGGGAAATATTCAGATGAATCAAAGGAGATGGATCAAACTCTTGTAGAGAAACAACACAAGGTGCACAACAAAATAATTCTAAGTGTCACAGATCAAATCCTCAGAAAAATCATCAAAGAAATCACAGCAGCTGGTATGTTGAGGATCTTGGATTCACAGTATATGTCTAAGTCGTTGCCTTATCGGATCTACTTGAAGAATAACAATGATATCTGCGAATTATAACGGATTTGGAGAATGTCAAGGTTTCAATTTCAGATGAAGATATGACTATCTTACTTCTGATGTCTTTGCCTAAGCAGTTTGATCACTTGCGAGACACGCTGAGATATGGTAAATCAATGTTGACGTTTGATGGAGTTGTAAATGCAATAAATTCAAAGTAGCTAGATCTTAGAGCTAGTGGGAAGAATTACAAAACTCGAGGAGAAGGTCTGTTTGTTCACTCTGGAACCAAAGAAAAATCACTCATGAAAAATTCAAACCAGAACAACGGAAAAGGTAAGACAAAAGGCAAGAAAAAAACTAAAAACAAAGGAAAAGGAGGAAAACCAACTTGTTGGATTTGTGGAGAGGAAGATCATTTTAAGAGGAACTGCTCTAAAAGATCTCAACAATGTCAAAATGGGAAAACATCTGGTGATTCAGCGACTGTCACAACTATTGAGTTTGTTGAGTCACTGGCTGTAATTGACTCCAATAGTGCTGAGCTTTACGATTTTAATGAACTCTGGATTCTGGATACTGGATGCACATTTCGTATGACTGCAAGAAAATATTGATTCATAGACTTGAAGGAGTTCGAAGCTGACTCGGTAAGAATGGCAAATGAGAGTGTATTGATCGTGAAAGGAGTTGGCACCATCAACATAAAAAATTCTGATGGCAATTTGATTTTAGTCAGGGACGTGAAGTATGTGCCCCAGTTCTCCAGGAATCTCATTTCTCTGGGAACTTTTGAAAGCCAAGGATGTTCTTTCTCATCCAAAAATGGCACCCTTAAAGTAAACAAAGGGAATAAGACACTTCTACAAGCTAAGAGGTTCGATAAACTGTATTTCTTACAAGGCAAGAGTTATACAGGTGAGGCAAATGCAGCTAGTGTACAAGATGATACAAATCTCTGGCACAATCACTTTGGTCACATAGCTCAGAAAGCTATGGACACATTGGTGAAAAAGGGGCACTTAGCAAACACAAAAATGTCATCTCTTCAACTCTATGAAAGTTGTGTGTTTGGAAAAATTCATAGGTCAAGTTTTTTGGCAGGAAGACATATCAGTAAGGACTGTCTTGAATATATATCCATGTAGATTTGTGGGGGTCTCAAAGTGTGCCCGCATCTCTAGGAAACTGCCACTATTTCTTGAGTTTAATTGACGATCATTCCAGGAAAGTGTGGGTTCATTCTTATAAAACTAAAGATCAATCTTTTGAGAATTTTGTGGAATGGAAAGTTCTTGTGGAAAAGCAATCAGGATTTAAAGTCAAGAAGCTCATAACCGACAAGAGATTGGAGTTTTGTAACATGGAGTTTGATAAGTATTGTACAGAAAATGGTATCTCAAGACACAAGACTATACCATATACACCTCAGCAAAATGGTGTGGTGGAAAGGATGAATCAAGCTATCTTAGAAAGGGTAAGGAGTCTCTTGGATGAATCGGGTTTACCAAAAGTGTTTTAGGTAGAAGCTGTGAACACAGTGGTATATTTGATAAATAGAATGCCATCAATAGCTATAGAGGGTCAAATTCCAGAGGAATTATGGTCTAAGGTTATTCCAAGCTACGATCATCTCAAGAGATTCGGCAATATATGTTACTATTACTCGGATGAGGGAAAACTAAAACCACGAGCTAAAAGAGGGGTCTTTATCGGCTATCTTGCGGGTGTAAAAGGGTACAAGTTGTGGTCTTTTGAGGACAAAAGGTGCTTAGTCAGCAAAAATGTAACATTTGATGAACGGAGAATGTACAAGAGTTTTGTACATCAGAAAAGTGAATCTGAGGAGAAGAACACAACTTCTCTGGATGTGGTTCTTTGTGTATCAGCAAATGAGGAGTCTAGTTTAGGTGGAGCCGATGAGGGTGTGTCACAAGATCAGGGTACAACATCAGAACCTATTCAGGAAGAGGTTTATACCGATGATGAAAAGACTTTGAACTTAACAAATTCACAACAATCTACACCATACAACTACCACTTGGCGAGAGACAAAGCACGTAGAGAAATGTGAAGACCTAAGAAGCTTGATGATTTTACATATTTGGTTTTGTTTGTCACAGAAGATGGGGATGTGGTAGAACCGAAAGACTATCAGTCTGCCATGAGAGATCAAAACAAAGATAAATGGGGTAAGGTTGCAGATGAAGAGATGAATTCATTATCCAGAAGTTTCACATGGAACCTTGTTAAAATACCAATGAACAGAAGGGTCATAGTTTGTAAATGGATCTTCAAGAGAAAGCCTGGCATCCCCAAGGTTGAAGAACCAAGGTTTAAAGAAAGGTTAGTTACGAAGGGGTGTGCGCAAACCGAAGGGATAAATTATAAGGAAATTTTCTCTTCGGTGGTAAAACATGTGTCGATAAGGTACTTAATATTTGTGGTGGTTCAAGAAGATTAAGAACTCGAGCAATATGGTAACTAGAAGAGGAAATCTTCATGACGCAACCATAAGGGTATGTTGAAAAGGGAAAAGAAAACTTGGTGTCTTTGCTCAAGAGTTCACTTTACGGGTTAAAGCAGAGTTCAAGGCAATGGAATAAAAAATTCAATGAGTTTATGTTGGAGATTGGTTTTGACAGGAGCAATCAGGATCATTGCATCTACATTAAGCACATTGATGGGATATACATTACTTACTACTTTATGTAGACGATATGTTGGTTGCGAGTAAAGACATGGATATGATTTTTGAACTTAAGGAACAGTTGAGTGCGAGATTTGAGATGAAAGACCTCTGGGCTGCTCGAAGGATTCTTGGCATTGACTTATATCGAGACAGAAAACAGGGCATTTTGAGACTGTCTCAGGAAAGTTATCTTGAAAATGTGCTTAAGACTTACGGCATGGAGAAAGCTAAATCTATCAGTACTCCTTTAGGAGCTCACTTCAAACTGAAAAACAACAAGTACAGAACAAGTCGATGAAGAAGCAGAGTTCATGAGAGATGTTCCTTAGTTTAATGTTGTCGGGAGTTTGATGTATGGGATGACTGGTACAAGGCTTGACCTTGCATATCCGGTAGGGATGGTAAGTAGATATATGAGCTGCCCTACGAGATCTCATTGGAGTGCAGTAAAGTGGATTCTAAGATACCTCAGGGGAGCATCACAAAGAAGTTTAGTTTTCAGGAAAAGTACAGAGTTCAAGGTTTATGGTTTATGTGACACTGATTTCACAGCAGATTTGGACAAGCGAAGATCAATTACAAGATATGCTTTTCTCTCAGGAGGATGTGCTATAAGTTGGAAATCGAATATGTAGAAGGTCGTGGCGTTATCAACCATGGAGTCAAAGTATATCGCGATGACAGAAGTGATTAAAGAAGCTATCTGGTTAAAGGAGATGATCAAGGAATTTGGATATCCTCAAGATCATATTGAACTTCTCAGTGATTTGCAAAGTAGGATTGCTCTAGCGAAGAATAATGTCTTCCACGAGAGGATGAAGTACATGGCTTTGAAGATGCACTTTATAAGAGATAAAGTGGCTGATGGTGATATCAAGTTATCGAAAGTCCATACAAGTGAAAACGCTGCGGACATCTTAACTAAAACCTTGCTTGTCAACAGGTTCACGACATTGTTGAGCTTGTTTGGAGTTTATATGGAGTGATCATAAACAGGGTTTCAGGGAGGAGTTTGCTATGGGTTTAAGGTGTGTCGTGACCAAGGTGGAGTTTGTTGTGCAGATTGGTCAAAGACAGTGGCTTATCCAGAGGGTTTCAGCTGAATCTGATTAAGTAAACCAAAAAGGAAATAAAATGGTTTAAGTCGTTGGTTTATTTTGGTTAACAAACACAAGAAGACGTCGTCGTTTTGGAGCTCATATCTATGAGAACTCAAGCTCAACGAGTCCATGGAGGTTCTGTTAGAGAGATAGAGAGGATAAAAGAGAAGAAGTTTTGGGTTGTTAGAGAAAGTGATAGATTCTTTTCTTTATCATTAGTCTTTCATATTCTTTTACATTCTTTTGGTTTTTAGGGTGAGAGATTCCGATTGTGTAAAAAGGGGAAAGCGGAGGAGAGTTCCTGTGGTTTTTTTGAAGAGTCCTGTAAAATCGATGACGATGTTTGCTTAAACTCATAGTGAATTTCCAAAGAAGATCCTTAGCTAAACGTAGGGTGCAATTTAGCACTTGAACTGGTTAGATCTTCTTCTTCTCCATTCTGAAAGTTTCTGTATCGAAGTAAAAGCTTGCATAAACACGAATCGAGACTCAGAGTTAGTAGAAGATTTTACAAGACAAAGCAAAACCAAGTTCTTCACTTACTCCCCCATAATCTAGCATGGTGCTAAAACACCCATTTGATTACTCCTCCACAAATTAAGCCTTCTTATCATATTCTCCCCCTGTTTGAGAGCACACACATGCTAAAAACAACCAGAGTTTGTCAGTAATCAAGAGTCCTTATGTCAACAGTTAAAGTGTGTCAACAATCTGACCATAAGCTCACTGTGCTTCAACATAAGTATCATGTTTCTTTTTTTGAGAACCTAGCCATCAATCAAAATGGTTTACTGAGATTGAATCAAACCATCCATGATCATACTATAACATTCGATGATACATATTAGTAGTACACCACCTCGAACAAACCACTAACACTCAAATCATATAGGGAAAGCTAAACTTGCAGCGATGTCACACGTGTCACCTTTTGAATTAGTTTGAAATCTGAGTATTCACAAGTTTAGATTTCACAAACCTTTTTCTCCTGAAATGTTTCAGCAACTGATCTAGCATCTAAGACATAAGGCACACTCTGTTCTTGAGACTTCTATAATCTGGCCATCATGCTTTCAGTGGCTAGCTTTTACTCTGTCTACTCCAAGAGTTGTGATTCAGATCGAAATTAAAAATTGACCAAGAAGACCAAAGGGTCTGGTGAGTGTAAGTACAAACGGGAGGCGGAGATTCAACGGACACCAGTGAAGATGTACAAGATGGAGGCAGAACTGAAGGGTTGCTCTGAGAGGGAAGTACAAGTGGGAGGCGAAGATCGAAGGTGTGAAGAGGGATGATGAAGTTGCTCTGAAGGAGGCGAAGGCGAAAGTTAAAGTTGATGTTGAAGCGGAGAAGAAGAAGAAGAAGGGCTATGAGAGGAGAACGAAGAGATTTACGTGAACAAGATCAAATCTTCCACTTAATTTCAAATATATATATATATATATACCAACTTTTGTTTTTAAATTGTTAATGATTCGAATTCTGGTGTGTACCAATTTTTGTTTTAAAATCCAAATTCAAAATGGGGCCGTTTTGTCAAAACTAACGACAATTGATAAATTTTAACATAACTTAATGTTAAAGCTTTGGTCGAAATGACTAAGTCAACAAAAGCTTGTGATTAAAATGACTTTTACCTTAAAATTGGTGATTTAAATGTCTTATCTAAAAGTTAAAGCTTTTTTTGTCATAACTTAAAAGTTGGAGATTTGTTTGATATTTTTCTTTATACAACATGAATAATGAATGTAATGTGTCTCATCAAAAGATATTTAAAAATATATATATTTAACAAATAGGCCATATTTTAAAATGAAAGATTAGCCACAGTCACTTGCAAAGTTTTGGATCAAAATTTAGCCATTTATTATATACTTTTTTTCTTTCTATGCTTTCTCTTCTGGTTAACTCATCGAAGTTTCTTTTTTGATATTCCTAGTTTAAGTCTTGTTGTGACTACTGATCTTTTGTTTTATGTGTTTTTCGGTTTCGACTATTATATGGGATGTGTTGGCTTTGTCTCAATCTTGTCCAACTCCGTGGCCCGTTTTTTTTTTTGTCAACAGCCCGTTTTGTCTGTAGGGTTTTGGGATTTTTGATTTAAGTTGCGGCAAAAATATTTTTTATTCCGATCAGTTTGTAATCGTTATTTCTTTCTTCCATAAAATCTAGCATAAAAAAATTCTTTTTTTCAATCATGAGAATTTTTAGTACTCCTTCCGTTTTGCATTACATGATGTTTTAAAAGATTTTTTTGTTTTAAAATAGATGATGTGTCACATTTTTATACAAAAGTTTAATGTTATTTGGTATTTTTGACTACTAGTATTCTACGGTTTAAATTTTTATTAGTTAAATTAACCGTAATTAATGTTGTTTTTATAAAAAACAAGTAAACTGGTTAAAGTTTAGTGAATTTTAATTTGTGTGCCGAAGATTAAAACATCGAATAAAATAAAACGAAAGGAGTATTAGAGCATCTTTATTGGGATATTCTTACTAAATGTTCTCATCATTAAAAAAATTAAAAAATAATAAAAAATAATAATTTAAATAATATTGATTAGAACATGTTTTTATTTAAAAGCACTTAATTAAAAAAACCAAGTAACATTTATCACTATATTATTTATTCAATTTTTTAAATTTAATTTAATTAAATAATAAAACTAAATTTTAAATAATAATATTATATTAGATGAGAACATTGTTTGTCTTTTTATCCGAGGAATATTGTTTATCATTTTATTGGGCTTGAAGATAAGCCCATGTAATAAAAGAAAAAATAGTCGGTCAAACTCTTGCCACACGTTAGCTATACTTCCAAAAACATCATCTACTTCACCAAACCTGAAGATTATGTCCCCTGAATCATCCCCGGAGCTAACTCCGAACTTCACACTCTTTCTTCTTCTCCTTCCTTGGCCCGTTCACGAAGGTTGTTCAGTTTTCTTAATACCTTTTTGAATTGAAGCCGATTCTAATTTTGAAATCCAAAAATGTCATTTTTATGAAATCCCCTTCTCTGCAAAATTTGTTAAAGTTCAATTATTGGTCTTCATCAATTTATAAAATTTCGATTTTGAATAATCGAAAAAGCATCAAATCTCTCAAGTCTTTTTAAAAGTGTGGTGTGATTAGTCTCAGGGATAGGAATCTTCGTTTCCTCTGAAGCTTCGAGCTTTAAGCTATGGCTGTCACCAAGATTTATATAGTGTAAGTCTTAAACCAATCCGCGCCAAGTTAATCAACTGGTTCAGACAGAAGGAGATTCTCTTTGGCTTTTTTTAGTGGGTTTTGGGTTTTTCGTTGTAGGTACTATTCGTTGCACGGTCACGTCGAGACAATGGCACGAGAGGTTCTCCGGGGAGTCAACGCTGTTCCAGACGTTGAAGCAACGCTTTGGCAAGTGCCGGAGACATTACCTGAAAAGATACTTGAGAAAGTAAAGGCCGTTCCGAGACCTGACGATGTGCCGGAGATTCGACCAGAGCAATTGGCTGAAGCCGATGGGTTCATGTTTGGTTTTCCTTCAAGATTCGGTGTAATGGCGTCGCAGGTCATGGCCTTCTTTGACAATACGAGTGATCTCTGGACTTCACAAGCTCTTGCCGGGAAGCCTGCCGGAATCTTCTGGAGCACCGGTTTCCACGGTGGAGGCCAAGAACTCACTGCGTAAGAACATAGCTAACACATAGTAAATGTTAGGAGAAGATAATCAAAAGTGATTTGAATTTGCTTTTAATTGCAGATTGACAGCAGTGACGAAACTGGCTCATCATGGAATGATATTTGTACCGGTGGGGTATACATTTGGGAAAGGCATGTATGAGATGGGAGAGGTGAAAGGTGGTTCTCCTTATGGCTCAGGGACTTATGCGGCTGATGGCTCACGGGAGCCAACGGAGCTGGAGATTCAGCAGGCTAATTACCATGGCAAGTACTTTGCAGGTATTGCCAAGAAACTCAAGAACCGGTCTTCTGTCTAAACCAAATCGAGTTCTTATGTTTCCTATACTAATTTATCTGTAAATGTAAAAGGAATAACTGATAATAAGATTTGAAATATACAGAGAAAAAACACCTGCAATATACAGCTAATGGTCAACTAATCTAATTTCCCATAGATTCTAGCTACCGAATCAGAAAACTATTTGATCAACGATTGAAGAAGCTCTTTAGTGTGACTTACCAATCGCGGTAACAGTTGGGCAGCACAACCTTGCTGTTCATCTCCATAAAGATTCCAACATTGCTCTTCTCTCTCGGCCTCACTTGTGAGAGCCCACGATTTTCACTTTAATCCTTCTTTCTGTATCGCATATTGCGGACATCTTTTTTCTTACTGTCTTCTAGTTCTGTAATATCCCTTTGCAGTTGTCAAAACAGCGAATACCCCCATAAGCATAGACGATAATTAACCTCGTTTCCTAGAGAGATTATATCAGGATCAAATAAACATACTGCAGAGCTCTCTACAATGGCTTTTTTTTTCGGAAACTGACATTGTTGGCAAGTTAATCAAACCATCAGAAGGAGCATTATGATTAATAACATAATGTGGTAAAAGAAAATGGAAAATTGAGCAGTTGGACTGTATGATAATCTCATCCGAACACGCGCTCCATCCTTCTCCCGAGGATACTCTAAAGCTCTGTTATTCATTTTTGCGGGGAAAAACGCAATTAAATTATCATAAGCTAAGTGTAAACATATTTTGGGTTTGATGAATCAAAAGATTCAAAACATCAAATGTAGTTTGGAAAATGAGCAGCTCGAGTAATACAAGTAACAAACTGTCACAGCTTTAACATTTAAATTATTAGCATATATACTCAATCCTTGTCTGTAATTACAACTCAAAAATTATCATATACTAGATAAGGCTCCGCGTGATACGCGGATAAAATGTATAAGTATTGTTGTAAATTTAGACTTTGAAATTATAAGTCATGTAATTATAATTCGTGTTATTTATTTAATTTAAACTCCACTATTAATTATTTTAAAATGTCTTTACTATAAATAAATAATTTTATTATATAAAATTTTATTAATCCAAAAATAACTTATATATTAAAAGTATTTAGATAAAATATTACGATACTAAATTTTTGCTTTCTTTTGTATTTTATTTATTAATGACATTAGTCACGTTTAATATTTAAATTTTGTACAATAGAATTTTACTTTGAAAAATTGTTAAGTTTACATAGTTGACTCATGCAATAGTCTAATCAATTATAAAAGAAATATCATATTTAATATTTAAATTTCAGAAAATGGAAATTTTATTTATACGAAAATGTAAAAGTTAAATGGTTAACACATGTCATAATCTGACCGATTAATTGACATGTGTCTCGATCTAATGAGTTACAATTTTGCATACGTGTCAAGTTCACGTCGAACGCGTTCCGCTTTATATAATAAGATTACCATTCCTCTTGTATATGTTTCACTCGAGTGTATATAACAGGGATTACAGTGGGTATTAACCCACCTGATTAAAAATATTTACAAATTTAATGTTAACATAAGATCGATCTTTTATTATTTAGTAAGCAAATTGCGTGACGAAACCAATTACTGAATTTCAAGTGTCGTGAAGTCTTATTTGCCTTTTCTGTCTTTGCGTAGTATCAAGAGTGTTGGATCCAGAATCCACACAGAATACAGGGTGTTCGTTTTACTGTGATATTTGAGAGATGAACTGTATTTTATTGATTGCACAAAGTGTTTGAAACGATTACAAGCTAAGTTTTTCAAAAGAAAAAATCGATCTCGTTCCTAAGCTCCTCTTTCTCTTCTTATACTCCTCTTGGCTCGTAACTGCTCTATTATTGCGCATTAATCTTCACCTTTAATGTCCGATCCTTCGGTTTTTATTCTCCCACATCTTGAATCAATTGGGCCCCTTCTTTCTTTTCGCGATTTGGGCTAAGCTTTTTTTGATGGGCCTTAGCGGCCCATTAGCATTCTGGTTTCTCAACCGACTCCCGGGTCAGTTTACTCCAAACCGGGTATGGGTGGAAACCACCTCCTCCAATAGCCCCCCCGAGCTTGGCTTATGGAAGCTTGGCCTGAGATTTTTGAATTAGGATCTCCTGACTAGCTCTTCTTAAGGCAAGAAATCTTCTAAATGGGCAAGATTTGGAGTTAACCGGGCCGGGTTTCCTTAACTGAACCGGGAGATTTTGCAAATTGATTTGAGGATCTTTGTTTAGCGCTTTTTTAGAAAGATTTGATTTGCTGGAGGGTCCCACGCGCGTCTAATCCGCCGCCCACGTCATCACGCTCGTGAGACGTGTCATTGAAAAGGCGGGGCCTTCTGACTTTCTTCCTCATTGCGATTCAACTTCCTTCTTGGAGATAAAGAAAAAGGTTTGT
>OVAN01006651.1:0-15130 GCA_900406275.1 Anastatica hierochuntica
GAGACCTGACTCTCTTAGCCTTCTGCCGTCGAGACCTGGACCTCTTTTGACTAGACCTGGACCTCTTTTGACAAGACCTGGACCTCTTTTGACGAGGCCTGGACCTCTTTCGTCGAGACCTGGATCTCTTTTGACGAGATCTGTTCGAGCCCCATCTAGCTCTCCCTTGGTAGACTTGGCCTCGTTCATTTTCTTTAGCATAAGTGTGGGCTAGTGTTTAAAGCCATTAAATAATCAGCTGGGCCTTGGTAGGGGTGAAATATGGGCCCAACACTTACCACATCTAAAGTCCAAAGCCAAAAGTAACCAACAAGTTCAAGTATCCTCAAAATAGAAAGTTCAAGTATTATTCACTTCAAACACACAACTTTAGATTCTTGCAATTCTAAGTGTTCCTAAGCAAATGTAGCTCATGAAACCTTCATAACCAAGCTTTCTCTAGTCTAAGATCCCATTAAACATCATTATCTCCTTTCTTACTCTAAGAATCGAAATTCAAGAAGGGTAAAGGAGGTTTTACAGACTTCCATACCTTGTGCTTGATGTTGTGAAGAGAATGGGATGAGGAAAGAACCTTGAATGAACTTAGAAAAACAAAACCAAAGATTTCGAACACAAATCTCTCTTAGAAATCAAAAGCTTCTTCCTTAGAATAATGGCTTGAAAATGGCGACACATGAGGAAGAAGAGAGAGAAAAATGGTTTCTTAAAGTTGTGGTTGAGATGAGCAAGTACAAAATTTATTTAAAAGGTGGTCCCCAAATTTCTAAAAATTCAAGTTTTAAAGGGGACAAATTGCAAAGTGGTCCAAAGTTAAATTTTCTTTTTAAATTGGGAGGAAAACTTATTTTCTTGAACTTGGAAAATCTTGCACCAAAGGTTTTAAATTGATAAAAAAAACGATTTAGTTTTCTTAAATCAAGCTTTTGCAAAATCACTCTTTAAATTCTTTTAAGTGGTGAAATGAAAATTAGATGCTTGAATTTAGGAGAACTTACCTTGGCCTATGGAGTGTCTTTAAAAATTGAGTCATATCGACTTGTCGAAAACATCAATCCATTACTCCATTTTGGCTTTGATCTTTTCCTTGATTAGCTCTCCTTTGGTACCTAAGCTTAGAACATAAGAAAGTATTTGGACAAAGTTTTCCCAAGACAAAATCACCATTATTGAAATTAAAAAGCATGAAAATTAAAGATTTTAAAAGGAAATATTTACAAAGGATATGCATGAGATTGCGTCTCAAGTGCATTTGTTTAAGGTCATTAGCTTGACCGTTCGTCTTTCTTCCTTAATTGGTGAGATTAAGAACTGCCTCCTCATGGCTATGTCCTCTTGTATACTTTCTTATCACTCATTCCTTGATCTTGTTGAAGTTTCTCATTCCATTACCTTTGTTGAAATGGGGATTGTAGCTACACTTGAAGGTTGTACCTTGAGTGATGGTTGTATCCTTCATTGTGCCCAAATTCTCGTGTAGCACATCTCCTTCGAGGTCTTCCTTAGAAAGTAAATCCAATACTCCATCTTTTTCCAACCTCTCATAGACTTTCTTCTCTCGAATCCTACCCTTTTTCTTTGGTTCCCTTAAGTAGACCGTCCCACAAAAAGTATTGTTTCTTTTGATTTTAAGCATTGGGTAGGAGACTCCTCCATTAACTTTTTTCAAAACGAGCCATTTAGCATCAAAGTCTATTGAAGCTCTGGTAGTGAGGAGGAATGTGTTCCTAAGATCAATGGGAATTTGGCTTGGTTGGACTTAGTATCCACAACCACAAAGTCACACTTAACAAGTGTATTGTTGACCCTTATCTCCATGTTCTCAAGCCGTCCCATAAGAGTCTTTTTGGATGCATCCCCAAGTATGGGATCCACTCCTCTTTCGATCTTGTGTTGAAATCCAATTTCTTTCACACGGTCTAGTGATATGACATTCAAACTAGCACCTGTGTCCGCCAAAGCATCCTCAAAATGGTAATCCTTAAGAGCACATGGAATTAGAAACCTTCCATCATCATTGCTCTTCTCTAGAGTCTTCTCAATGGCTCTAGTTGTTGGGATTCCATTGTCCCTCATGATCTTCTCAACTTTGTCCTGTTGAGAGATAGCTTTTTCCAACTTCTTCTTGACAATATCATTTGTCTTGGCTTCTTCTTCCCATTCCTTGGGAATATCCAAAAGACCTTTCTTCTTGAGTTCTTTGTAATGCAACTCAAAGATTTGCTTCTTGAAGCGTTGAGGGTATGGTAAAGTGGATTTAAGAACGGAAATACTCAAAATGGGAAAGTCTTCCTCACTCACTTCTTCTCCTCTAGGTATGTACCTAGAAATTCTTTCATTTTTCTCAAATGTCTCTTTCCTTGAGACATTGAGTTTCTCTTCCTCTTTGAAGCTATCATCGTTCTTAGCTTCCTCCAAAACATCTTACTTAGTAGCCCTATCAACAAGCAAAAGCTCTTCTTCTTCTTTCTCAATATCGACACCTCCTTTAGCTAATGGAGTGTCTTTTTCTCAAGCTCCATTTCAATTGGAGCGTCTTTCTCTTCAATTTCAAGGTCAATTTTGACATGACCTTCCTTAAAATTCGGGTTCCCAATCAAATCCATATCCAAGCAATCAACAACCTCCTCAAGAGGATCGAAAAATAAATTGTCAAAATCATCAATAATCTTTTCCTCTTCAAGAGTAAAGACAATATCGTCCCATGGTTGAGGAGTGTGGTCGATCTCTTCTAAGAAGGCGTTGCAAAAGTCTTTGCTTGATTCTCCCTTCTCTTTAGCTACTCCTTTTCCCTTACGGTCCAAGATGACTTGTTGTAATTGAGAGTCTATCACTTTGACATGTGAAGCGAGAGCTTCATGCTTGATATTCATATCACGGTAGATGGAATCTATCTTCACATTCATTTCTCTGGACTTCTTGTTGAGATCGACTTTTGTCTCGTATTGTCCTTCCACTAGCTTCTTAAGCATAACATGATTCTCTTCTTCTTTGAAAGGAACGGTTAGTTGTTGAGGCTTTTGGTAGTAGCCTTGCTTAGATTGATATTGGTACCCTTGTTGGTTGATTTTTGAAGGATAGACTTGATCTTGTGGATTCTCCACATTAGTGCTTCGGTAGGATAAGTTGTTGTTGAAAGGTTTGTACCCTTGGTTGAAGGGGTTTTTGGTAGTATCCTCCTTGTATGTAGCTCACTTCCTTTTGATTCTCAACCTCTTGTCCTTCGACTTCAGTTTCCGCAAAGTGATCACTTCTTGTTTGTTGTATGAGCCTATCAACTTTATCACTTAGCTCCTTGATCTTGTCTTCCTTAGATCTGGTGCTCCTCACCGTTCTATCATAGTCATTCTCATCGCTATTGTGGCTTTGGGCAAGGTTGTATATGAGCTTCTCTCCTTGATCGGCGGAAAGACTAGCAAAGCTTCCCATGGAGGCGGTGTTCAAAGCCAATCGATACTTCTCTTGAATACCTCTATGAAAAATTTAAAGAAGATTGCCCTTTTTGATACCGTGGTGAGGACAACTCCTTATATATTCGTCGAAGCGTTCCCACGCTTCATAGAGCGATTCCATTCCTCCTTGCTTAATGGTGGAGATCTCATTCCTAATCTTTGTCGTCCTTTGGGGCGAGAAGAACTTAGCCAAAAATCTGCTCTTACACTCGTCCCATGTTGTGATAGAAGAGGTCACAACTCCTTTCTCCCATTGAGATGCTTTGTCTCCTAAAGAGAATGGAAACAAAGTCAACTTGATATGTCCTCCAGCACTTCATTGATTTTCACAGTTCCGGTCAACCTTTCAAAGTTGTCCAAGTGCTCAAGGGGTTTTCCAACGTAAGACCAAAGAATCTAACGTTTTGCACCATATTGATCAATCTCGACTTGATCTCGAAATTATTGTTTCGGATTGGTGGGGGTCTTATACCCATCCTTTCACCATTAGTAAATGGCTCATCACCTTCTCCAATCCTAGGTTCTTCTCTTGGGAGGTGGAATGGACGGTTTCCTTGGTCTCCTTGACCCACGAAATTCCCTTGATTGAGAGGGGGAATCCGTTCTTGTTGAGGGTTCTCCATAGGTGGAGGATTCTCTTGTTCAACCTCTTGATTCATACCCAACCTTCTTAGATGGGCTTGTCTCTCTCTAGCTCTTCTTTGTTTTGAGTGTTGCCTTTCAATGATTGTCGGTTTGTTTTGAGTGTTGTCTTTCAATGGTTGTTGGGTCAATATCAAGAAGTCTTGTATTTGGCTCATTTCTTGATATTGTTATCATGTACCTTCAGTAATCAAAGAAAATCAACAAAAGAAAGTAAGAAAATTAGATAAAATAAGCAAAAAGATAAATCATAGTCCTTGAATCCTAGAAATCTCTTTGAAGATCCTAGCTAAAGCCTAAGTCCAACGGCAATGGCGCCAAAACTTGACGTGGGTCAAGTTTACTATTTATAACCCTAATGCCCTACTTTCAATCCCGGAAGAGAACGAGGTCAATCGTAGTACTTTAAGGTCGTCCAAGGATTTAGAGGCTTATACTAGTAGAACCTAAACAAAGAGAATGCACTGAGGATTCTAGTCTAGGGGGCGATCTGGTAAGAGATTGTCACGGGTCTTTACTAAACCTAATGGAAATCGAAGTCAACCATAGTGAATATGCATAAAAGAAAGCAATAAACAAACTAGCATGAAAGTAAAGAAAGAAAAGAGTAAACTTGGATCTAATTAATAAAAAGAAAGGATCTTGAGACAATGGTTATGGGTCTGGGTTCAATCTAAAGATGTAATGGACTTGGGTAAGGTTTTATTAGAGGATTGAAGCTATTCAAAGACCAAAGATCCCTCTATAATCAATCAACCCACTCTCGTGAAGGAGATCTATTCACCTATACAAATTACAAGGCTCAACTTTCGTTTATAGCCTATCTAAACATGTATGTGATAGTGAGTCTCAAGCTCTTTTAGCCATTTAACACCTTGGTGTCCCTTTGGGCAAACTACTCTCATAGCTCAAGATGAAAAACATAGATCTAGTTCTCACAAGCATTTCCTCAAACACTTTCTAGGCGTCTTTGAGCAAGCAATGAACTTTAAAGAACTAAACTAGATCTAGTAGGAATTTATGCCAAGATCTAGTCTAAACATCCATTACAATCTTAGATCTAACCATAGCCTCCCATATCTCAAGATCCAAGATGGATCTACTCACTAAAAGTCATGGAAATCCAAAGACAAGAGATTGGTCTTTGAGCTCCCATGGTTTTAGAAGAATAGATCTAGAAAAAGAGATGATAAAGAAAAGATCCAAATCACTCAAATTAAATAAAGAGTTATTACAAGGTCTTTAGATCTCAAAATGAAAGAAAAGAGAAGTGTTCTTAAGCTTAAAGAAGTGTCTCTTTTGTTCTTGGTACATAAGGGGCTATATATACTAAGNTTAAACTAAAGGAGGAAGAGAGGAAGCCCTAAAAAGGGTCTTTTTCACGTCAATGCTACCCAACATCGACCCAAAGTAAGCTGGTATCGACCCCCTGGGTCGATGCTGCGTTGTGTTGGGCAGCAATATGCCAAGGTGATCCAGCATCGACCCAAGGTGAGCCAACATCGACCTCTGGGTTGATACATGGTTCATTTGGCAACTTCTTGTGGCTTCTTGCTCCTCTTTGATGCCTCTTCCATAGTATTTAGCTCCAATTCCACCTTAGATTCACCTCTAGAGCCTCCATGAATCCATCTCAAAGTTGCACCTACAAATGCAAAGAAAATGGTATGCAAATGCAATATGTTCCTAAACTAAAATCTAGACTCAAACTAATGTATTCTAAGACTTATATGCAATATATACAACCTAAAAGTGGATGAAACTAAGCTAAAATGCATCAAAATATGCATGAAAATATGTACACATCAGTTGATCCGTCTTTGGGATGAGACAAATATTTGTCTCATTTACACGAGAATTAAAATGTTTAGACCTGAATAAATCTCGAACCAATTTAATGAGATACTCCCTCAAAACCCCCCAATACCGTTGAAAGAACAATGCCGTCATCCCGTCAGATCCATGAGCCTTTTCTGGGTGCATAGCAAAAAGAGCAGCTCTCACCTCCGTTTTCGTTACGTCCCTAACCAGTATCTGGTTCATTCTATCTGTAATGACTGGCTGCACATTCTCGAGAACCCGAGAGAAATCCCCAGTTACCGTAGGTTAAATAACTGATAGCTCAGGTTTTCACCCAAGAAATCACTGCAAACGTACAGTTAAGCATGTTTTAGTGGTTCGGGATCGAATCCAGAGAGACCAATGATCACACGAAAAGCTACAGATCAAACACGAGCTAAAGCGAAAAGGAATAAATTGTTGGTGATGCTAAAATCGAAAAGAAAGAAAACAAAAACAGAAAATTGAGTTGTAAATCAATTAGGAAAACATTGGGCACAAGGTGTTCTCAAGGAATTCAAGTTATCATCATAGTCATGTTAATTAACAGGGAAATAGAATTAAGAACCATCTAGAACTCAAATCACTAGTTTAGAATCAACCTACTTCCGTAGCGCTAATTCCTATATGTTATAGAATCCTAGAGACTAACTTTAGTTGAATTTCAAATTCTAAACATGCATTAGATTCAGGTTTGATAAGTTCACAAAGCGCAATAACATCAACTTCCGTTGGCTAAGGACACTTTGCTCATTTAACACAGATCAAGCATTCAAGAAATCACTTTCGGTGTATTGAAAATCTTAAGATCAGAAACTAGGCTGCGAATCCAATTTCAGCATTAAAAATAATGATAAATGAAGATCCAATAGATAATTTCCCAATCTAACAACCTAACAAAGACAAATCATGAAAGCCCCTAATGAGAAACCCTAAACCCAACAATAGAACTACTCACGCATATTCAAAGAACAACCACAAGACAAATCAATGAAAAACATCATGCAATTGAATAGAATATGAAAAGAGGATTCAGAAATCTTCTCCAATTCGAAGTAAGGATGAGAGATCTTCTCCCTTTGATTACAAAGCTCACAAAGGAGGCTTAAAGTCTAAAACAAACAGCATCATAAAACCTAAAAACGAGTTTGGGTGTTTTTATATGTAATATGAGTCTTCAATCTTTCATTTTGGTTCAAAATAAGTGGTTTTGGTTGCGTCGAGACATGGATCGATCGATCCATGGACAGGAACCGATCGATTCCTGTCCTTCTGCCAGGATGCTCATTTCTGCGCATTCGTCTCCTCGTTGCCAGCATGACAGGTGTTCACTAAAATTTCAATAATTTTTGATCGCACCGTTGGATTTTATTCCAATCACCTTCAAATTAAAACTAACGCTTGTGGCTATCTTGTGTCAAAATTTCAACTCGATCCAAAGGTGGGAAAGTTGTCAAACAAGGCCAAACTTCTAACACTTCAGCATGATTCTGCATTCCAAATATCCGTTTTTGGCCCAAATTATTCTGTTTTTTCTCCAAAGCAACTTAAAATATGTAAAAACACTAAAGAACACCAAAAGACTCCAAAAAAACCCAAATACATGTCAAAACACCATTTTTCTCGAATAAAACACTAGTGAGAACTCATAAAATACGAATACATCAATAACTCATTAAAATACTCGACCGCTATATTCTCTATTCGCTTTGGTGTCTCTTCCCAAGATCCCTGTGAATCAAACAATCCCGAAATCTTGTTTTGCGCCCGTCTTTGTTTTGTTGATGCGTGAAAAGATTTCGTATTTTTATCTCCCTCCTTCAACCATAAATTCCTACTTTTTTGTTTCGAGTAAATTTCTTTGTCCTTATAAGCATCTATCAATTTCTTTTTAATGTCCACGATGATTTCCTAGGAAACCGTGTCATCATCTTAAGCTTCCTCGAGTTTAACCTTGAGGGCGTCTATTTTTTCCTTACCTGGTGGGACATTATTTTTCCGTCACCAGAAAATCGAGTTCCGACAATTCTGAATTTTTCCAATAAAAGATGGTTCCCGGAAATTCCTCGTCCGTCTCCATCCAGCTTCTACAACCTCTGAAAAACCATCTATTCCTATCCATTGTTTGTCAAAACGAAATTTTTTTGAAAAACTTCTCATTTTTGTAATTAAACTTTAACAAGATAGGTCGATGATCCGACCCGATCCTCGCCAAATATTCGACTTTCGAATGCCCAAAAACGGTATGCCAGTCCTCGTTTCTGACCGCTCTATCTAACTTGCACCGCACTTTTTGTTTATTCCTCGTGCCTTTCCAGGATAATTGAACTCCCGCGCACGGGAACTCTGTCATTCCACAATGACTTAGCATATTGTTAAAAGAAACAAAAGATGCTGCATGCCGCATTTTGCCCTATTTTTCTCATGATTACCAGTTAATTCATTCAAATTTCCAATCATCAACTAAGGTTTATTTCTGGTATCAACCAAGGTTTATTAGTTAAAGATTTGAGAAAGATAAAATTTGGAAAGAGTTTGATGGGGAAAAGGTACAAGGTTAATGGCTGCTCCATCTCACGGAAAACCCATTCCATTGTACAACTTGAGTTCAAATGGTGTCAAATTGTTGACGGTATTTTAAACAATATTTAGAAAATACAACGAAAATTGTTCGTAAGTAAGTAATCGTCAATTTTTTTTTTGAATCCACCGAAAAGCTGTTAGACATTTCTGACGGATTTCTCAAATTTTCATCGGAACTTTTTTAAAATTATTTAAAATACCACCGGAAATTTTGTTTTTTTTTAAGATTTACTCAAAAGTCCTCAAAAAATTAATTCGTCAAAAATTTTCGACGAAAATTATTTGTAGAAAATTTGTCAAAAAATTCGGACGATTTTTATTTCTGACAATATAGATCATACAACATATTTCGTCCGGTTTTCATCAAAAAGCTTTAACGAAAGTTGTCGCAAGTTTTTAAATGTTTTCTTGTAGTGCTTTTTAGAAGATGTTATAGGATAAGTATTGTACCGTCACGGTTTTGAAGTTATACTCGTTTTGGAAACTATATAGTATCTTTCTTCTAGGAGAAATTTGATAGAAAACGAAAGGAACGACGTGAATTGTATGTTTGATCCCGAAAATCAATACAATTAAATCATTATGTCAACAAAGCAGGTAAGGATCAATTACTATGATGTAATCGTGGTCATGTTGGCGCCAAGCAAAGCTAATCATCATATTATTATTTTAATGACAAAAACTCGTTCTATTCTTCAACACTTGTCACTCATCCTTCTATAGATAGCTAGAGGCTAAAGAACTCACAACATAACTCACTCCTCTCCTAAAATCCTTTTATTTTGTTAAGAATTAAGATCAAGCAAAACTCATGGCAGAAGCATCTAGTTTGGTTGGGAAGCTTGAGACAGAAGTTGAGATCAAAGCTTCAGCTGGAAAGTTTCATCACATGTTCGCCGGAAGACCACATCATGTCTCCAAAGCGAGTCCACGCAACGTTCAAAGATGTGAGCTGCACGAGGGCGACTGGGGAAAAGTTGGTTCCATCCTCTTTTGGAACTACGTTCATGGCAAGTAACCCTTATATCTATATAACCAATGTTTTTAAACAAAAAGCCAAACTAGTTCTTTAAACATACAACTTCTATGTAAATTGCGTCGTAAACAAAAAATGGATACAACAGAAGGTGACCTTTTACTAGGACACCAGAGATTTGAGTTACTATTGAAGTAACAATTTGAAATCTTGATTATATAAGTATTATTATGGTTATGTCCCATGCTATTTCAAGATGACTTAAGTCTCTATATGAACTAGTAAGTTTCCGCATTCAGTTAGATATTCGAGTCAAGGTTGACATTTGCGGGGTGCGGAGGCTGAATTCCCCCGTGGTAGGGTTTTTTAGTGGGCATAGAGTCCAAAATTTAGGCGGTTTGAGAAGCCATGTTTTTGAGGTTATAAATATAACTGTTAGAGCTTTGTAATTCTCATTCACACAATTAATAAGAAAACGCTAAAGAGTGTTTGCCTCAATTCGTTTTTCTCTCGTTTTTTAGCTTCTCTTTAAGATTAACTTGTGTATTTCATAACATACATATATGCTTTTGTTTTCGAAACAACATTCATGTTGATTCGTAAAGCCAAACCTATAGAGATAAAATGTTAAGCAATGGGTGTAGATGGGAAGGCAAAGGGGACAAAGGTGAGGGTCGAGGCGGTGGAGCCGGAGAAGAACCTGATCACGTTCAAGCTTCTAGAAGGTGATCTAATGCAAGAGTACAAAAGTTTCTTGGTCACGATGAAGGTGACCCCTAAGCATGGTGGTCCAGAGAGTATAGTGCACTGGCACTTTGAGTATGAGAAGATTAGTGAAGAGATTGCTCACCCCGAGACACTTCTCCAGTTTTGTGTCGAAGTCTCCAAAGAGATCGACCAACATCTCTTGTCCGAGGAATAGAAGTGTAGTCCTCGTGTGTGACTACCCTATCTGTATGTGTTATTGAAGCATGTCTACTTCAGTCTTTGAGTGTTCAATAAATAATGAGTGCACAATATATTTGAGGAAGTGCTATGTTTGTCTTTAAAACCTATGCAGGTTGTTTGTATTGATAAGCTATGTTTGTTTAAGTATGTGTTAAAGCTTTTTTAAGTTATAACATATGATTGGTTCGTACTTTCGATATTATTTTTTGCTACCTCAACAAATTAATTTCATAATAATTATTTTAAGAAAATTAAAAGAGCTTAATTGAGAGGAGAAAATGGAACAAATGGGTCATTGGTTACACTACCTCTGCTGTCGTCTCCCAAAATCAGGATTCGAAACCTGCCCCTGTCTCTACTGAGAAGAACTACTTGTCATTACCCTACTAGGCTACAAACGACAAAAAGAGAGAGAGCTTAATAATACTTATTCAATCATTTTGGATTGCAGTTTATATATAAAAATCATTCTACTTTAACAAAAAAGTACAAAATCATAATAGACATATGTTGTATCAATGTTTTTGGGGATAATTTTTAGCAACGTTTTAGTTATATATAGGTGATATATATGTAAACAATACCTTCAGTTTTTAGTGTTTGCTACCCTAAAATTATTATTGAAAAATGAGCAATTCTTAAAATACCATTCAATTCAATTTTGTTCCAAAAATACTATCACAAATTTGTTCCAAAATACCACCATCATAATTTTTTTTTCAAAATTACCATAAGCTAATCTAAACTTTAAACCATCTAAACTAAATTTTAAACATTAGAACATAAACCACAAACCTTTAAAATTAAACCCTTACACAAAATACTAAATCCAAACTAAAAAAAAAAAAAACTTATGAAATTTTAGATTCATTTTTGGTGTTTGTGGTGTTTCAAGAAAAATTATATTAGTGATATTTTGGGTAAAAAAATCATGTGATGATTTTTTTAAACCAAAACTTATTATGTGGTGTTTTAAAAAATTTCTCTTAGAATATTAATATAATACATAAATGTAAAATGATTCTTCAAATCAAATACCAATAACCTTCGAAGCAAAATTTATATACCTTTTGTTGCTATTAATTACCATATAAATAGAACAATATGGAGAAAGAGTAATCAAGTAAGGAAAAAAAAAATCTAATTAGGAAATTTAATAATGCATCGTGAAATAATAATTCGTAAATGAAAGTACAGATGAAATTGTTTTCTAAAATTCTGAAAACAATTCTTTTTATAAGAACCATTTTTTTTTTTTTTTTTTTTTTTTTTTTTTTTTTTTTTTTAACAAAAAAAANCGTTTTGCGATCCGGTCCGCCGCTTTGTTAGATTCCCTTGGTATCCACGAAAATTGGACATCGATGAATCGATTGCTCCAGAATTCTAGCTCCTTCAAAAGGTTGCGGAGAGTAAAGTGTATTCGTTCCTTTTTTGCGAGAAGTATTGCCAAATGATTGTCGCCTTCAAAAATACATTTCCGATATCCTCTTATCCAAACCTGTTGTACTGAGCTGAGTAACGCTTGAAGTTCCAATTCCAAAGAAGTCGTGTACTGTTTCCCTCTACTTGTCCCGGCACACTTGAACGTCCCTTGTTCATCTCGAATAATCCATCCTGTTTTTGAGTAACCTCTTTCGTCTTGCGCTCCATCAAAATTACACTTGATAAAGCCTGGGGGCGGTTTTCGCCAACGCGATTTCCGGATAGCTCCCATTCTACCATGAGTGTGGTGATGATTAGCTGTGTTGAAAGCCATAGTGTCCTCTGTCGCGCTTTGTAGATCTTTGTCCCAATGACGGTGTTTTTGTTGATATAATAAAACGTTTCTGCTTTTCCATAGTCGCCAGATGATCCAGAATGGAAAATTTTTTTGGTAAGATGTGAAACTAGGATTATTATAGAGCTCAAGAAGAAGACTTAGCTTGTATTCGAAAGTCCTTGTCGGATCCAGTAATTGGGGAATGGAGATCGCCGAGGCTCGCCATACTTGTTGTGCATGGGGACACTGAAAAAACAAGTGATTCATATCTTCATTCGTAGTACAGCACCGGCGACAGTGGCCATCTGTGGTAAAACCATTTTATTTACTTGTAAAACCATTCATTTGGGTTGGAGTTAAAGTGTAAAGATCATTATAAACATATATTGTATCAATGTTTTTATGTATAATTTATAAATTTATTTTTAGCAATGCATTATTTATATATATATAAAGTATACATGAATAATATATTCAGTATTTAGTGTGGTTGTTAAGTAAAATTAGTACTGAAAAATGAGCAATTCTCAAAAATACAACAAATTAAGTTTTGTTCCAAAAACACCATCAGAAATTTGTTCCTTCCAAACCTACCACGATCATCTTTTTCTTCCAAAAATACTATAAAAGTAATCAAAACTTTTTATAAAAAATCTCAATCCTAAATCTTAAAATTTAACCCAAAATACTAAATTCAAACTTAATTTAATTTGTAAAGTTTATTTTTTGAGTTTATAGTATTTTTAAAAAATATGTTAGTGGTACTTTTAGAAGAAAAAAACTTGTGTTGGTTTCTAAAATAATTTCATGATAAAAATAGTAATTCATAAATAAAATTATAAACTAAAATATTTTTTCTAAAATTTTGAAAACGATTTTTTATAAAAGCCATATCATTTACTTCTAAAGCACTATTATGCTTTAGTGAAAAGTATTGTGGTGATGACATGTAAGCTTACTTTATATCTAAAGATTAGTTTTTCTTGTTCAAACATTAGTTATTTCTTGTATTGTTAGGCAAAATGTATGTATAAGACATCTCCGTTTGTTTTTATTGAAATGTTAATATCATTATCAAAGTAATGATTAAAAGATTACGCAGGCGATACAAGTAATGATCCTTTCAAAATTCAAGAAGCTTGAAGAAGAAATAGGTTTATACAACGCGATAACATAAGATGAAAAAGACTTGTAACAAAAATGAGGATTAATATAAAGAACCTTGTGAAAAATATATTCCACATAGGTCCACATAGGAAACATGATGAGGACTTAAGTAATATATAAATAATGTGGATTAATCTATTCATTATAAATTGGTTTTGAGTTGAAAGCTCATGAAATTTAACAAACCTAAATTGATTGGCCTAGAATAACAATTGCGGGAATATGCAAAAGAGACGAGGATACGTTTTTTGGTGATTGATTTGTTTTAAGGATTTTGGTTGCAAAATTTGAACTTAGTGTTTATTGTTTATAACCATATATTTATCTATTAATATAACTAGAAATATTCTCGTGCATACGTACGGGTTGAATTTTATACAATACTTTTAAAACACTTAATTTCTTTTGAGAATTCTGAAAATCCATAAATATCAGAGAACTCAATATCTTAGGAGAGATTACATGACCAATTAGCCACAAAACTTATATATATATATATATATATATATATATATATATATCAATCTTCCTCATTTATTAATGAATTGAAAAAGTTATGGAGAGTACCTAACAATAACATAATTTACTGTCTAAACATTTTTATTTGGTAAATACCTATTTTGAGTTAATTTCATTTTTGTTTGTGCGACGAAGAATATATCGCCACAACCTAAAATGTTTGTGAATAAGTTTGAAAAACGTTTATTAGTTACACAAAGTAACCTAAAACGTTTGTAAGCCACACGAAGTATAATATCAAATTCTCTTAATAAAAGTTAAATATATTTTGAATATAAAATAAAAGTTTGAATACTAAAGCATCTAAAAAAACTTGAATCACCTAACGTATGATGATTATTTTTTTCATTTGAAATTTTATGACTCATCAAAAATAGAGTAACAAAGTCATACAACCGACAAAACATATCATAAAAGAAAAACACATATCCATAAACCTAAAAGAAGATAAAATCAGGTGATAAACTTATTCTTCTTGTCGGAGACGGTCATTCAACCAAGATGCACTACCGATAGAAATATGGGATAAAAATATATTGTCCCGTATAACGATCTTTGCAATATCTTGGGTGATCCAATTGGCTTTATAATATTCCAACTCAAATTTGCAAATATCAAAATCTTATCCAACGTTCTCATGTATTCTTGGAATATTTAATTTTTAATAATGTAACATTTAATAATAAATATTTATGAATAATAAATAGCAATTAATTACCATGCATGAATGTGTTGATTAGAAAAAGAAATAACTATACATGAATAAAAAATAGTCAAATTTTATTGGTTCTTAGATTAATTTGTTTTTGTTAGGTGTCATCTTCTAAAGGCATTAAAATGTTTATGTGTGATCACATTGGAGAAGCACTTGTGTTATTATAGTATTGATTACTAATATTTTTCCACTTGCATGTATATGAATTAACGTGTCTCATTTACAAACGACATGTTTTCTTAAGGATCATTTCAAATTATAAATTTTAACGGAATTTTCAGCGAATAAAGATTTATTTCAAGAGTGGAAACTGTATCTCAAGATAACAACACTATTCATGCCAATAAAATCTCAAAGAAAAAACTTGATAGATCATTTCTATGAAACAACGTTAAATAATCTCTTATCGTTTACAGAAATTCAGTTGGTGAGACGAAAGTGTTGTGGTCATGATCACAAGGGATACAAAAAAGCAATATATATATATATATATATATATATATATATATATATTTGTTTTCTTCTTTAAC
>OVAN01006652.1:0-20929 GCA_900406275.1 Anastatica hierochuntica
GAATATGTAACGGTTCCAAAAACCGAAATTCCAAAAAAACGGATTTGAAATCGAACCAAAATTGATCTGAAAATGAAATTGTTCAGACAAAAAAAAAACTCCACGTGGCCGTTAAGGACAAGCCAAAAATGTCCTTAATTAAGGACGTTCTTAGCATTTTGTATTTTTTTTTTAAAAAAAATAAAAAAGGCAGGGACGGCGGCTTAGGACGCCGATAATCTTGCCCTAAATGTTCTAAAACAAGAACATGTTCTAAAGATTTTTTACCAAAATATTATTATTTTATTAGTTTATTATTATTTAAGTTGTGAGAACATCTAAGAGAGCTCCCCACTAAGAGCATCTCCAACCCAACTGCAAAACATTAAATTTGGTGTCAAAACTTCTCCAACCCAACCGCAAATTTCACATCAAAACTTTTTTTTTTGGTGTTTTATGAACAGTGTCGCACCAAATTTGGTATGTCACTGTTCATAAAACACCAAAAAATAAAATAATATTTTATTTTTATTTGTCATTTAATAATATTTATAAATTGTTGTTTATCAACTAAAAAATAAATATACCATCAATAATTTTGTGTTTTTCATTTTTAATATAATTATTTTATAAGAGTTACAAAATAAAATCTTAATTATAATTTTTAATGACAGAAAAAATTTAATTTTTAATATAAAATTTTAATTAAAATAATGATTGTATGATTTTTTTAGCTTATCAATTGTAATCTTATATTTAGTTTATATTTAATCAGTTACAAAAAAAATTAGTATTTATTAAACTATTAATAAATAAACAAAATCTTAAATTTAAGAATATAATAATACAGAATATTTTTTTAATGTGAGATTTGGTGTTTGTGGTTGGAGATGAAAAATAAAGTGAAACACCAAAACACCAAATTTAGTGTTTTTTTTTGTTGGAGATGCTCTAAAGATGCTCGTAACGTGGTAATAAATTAAAGGGTTTTTTGCAAAAAAAAACTCTTCACTTGTAACACTTTTTGCAATTTTATCTTTTATATATTAAAATTGCAAATCAATTTACCATATAGAATTTAATCCGCGATACAACCTTCGTATATTTCAATCAATGACTAATAACTCTAATATCAAAATCCAGTAGAAACTAAATTCGATTTTAGATTGAAATTTCGAATCCAGTCGATAACTACAAAAAATCTAAGAAATTTAATAATGAAATGAAAGAGTATACAACATGTTAAATTTCACTTGTTGAATTAATTTGCAGTTTTAGCATATGAATAATAAAATCGTAAAGAGTTACAATTAAAGTTTTTTTTTGCTGAAGATTCTAAATTAAATTAACATCATAATAATACAATATTTAAATATGTCGTACGTTGACTATTGGAATGGTAAGCGATGATAGATTACTTCAGATCTAGTTGGTAAAGCTTTAATACACAGGCGATTAAATTTTTCCTATGCGATAAACCATGTCACTGGAGTTTTCTAGAAGTTACATATGTTTTCTCGTATATCATTAAATACTAAAGAGATATAATTAATTACGAAATCTTAAAGAAAAAACTTGGAAACATTGTGGCTTAGTCACCAAAAAATACATAACGAGTAAAATAAACAAGGAAAATCAGAACAAAACCTTGAACTTGAACCATGAAGATGAAAAAGTCATATAAGAATCAAATATATTATATGGTACCCGTATGGTTAATAGATTTTCAAGAAATTATTAGAATAAAGTTAAAACACAAGTAACGTTTTTAGAAACCTTATGCGACGTGTAAATTTAAGTGTAAACATATTCAATATATTTTTTTCATTTCCCTTAATCTTTTTTTCTCTAATGGATCATTGAAATTTTATAAATTTCTCTCAAGATATTGTATTCATTTCTTTAAACATTGAATTGTATTTTATTCTAAATAATCATTTCACAATATCGTTTATGTTAATTAAAATATACAAGAAAAACGAAACAATTCCACCTACATTAATAGCGACTATGGTAATGGATCAATTTATAAAAAAAGATGAGCACAAAACTAATCTTAATAAATGGCTTTAAATAACCTAAGTGGCTACACAAAATCTGGAATATATAAACATACAATCTTGACTTAGTAAGTTGTTAGTAACCGAAAATCCTATAATCTATCACCCTCCCGCAGTTAAAGCGTCGGGTGACGTACGATTAAACTGTTTCTGAAATCATTGAAAAACGTCGTTGGTAAGCCATTTGTGAAAATGTATGCATGATGAGAAGAAGGCACCTGCAGAACTTTGACCTCGCCCAAAACAACATTCTCTCTAACGAAATAAATGTCTATTTCAACATGCTTCGTTTGTTGATGTCTAACGGCGTTGTGTGAAAAGTAAATCGAGATGATGTTATCCCAAAATACTAAAGAGGCCTTTGTGATTGGATAACCCAGCTTCAAAAATAGATTTTGAACCCAACACAGCTCTGCAATAGCATTCACGATCCCCTTGTATTAATCTTCGGCACTTGAGCGAGACACAAATTGTTGGCGTTTGGCTGACCACGTGACCAAGTTGAAGCCGAGATAAATGCAGTTTCCTTATGTGGATGCGTTGTATCAAGACAACTTGTCCAATCCACATTTAAGTATGCAACAAGCTGATCAATTAGCGACTTGGTAAGCCGAAGACCCATTTTCTTTGTTTCTTGAACGTATCTTATAATTCTCTTCAATGCGTTGAGATATGGAAGTCGAGGATCATGCATATATAAACACACATGTGAACTGCATAATAAATACCAAGATGAGTAAATGTAAGGTATTGCAACGCTCCAGCTAGTCGACGATACTGCATCGGATCTGAAATTGACTCCCCTCATCGGCTCTAAGCTTCGACTGCAAATACACAAGTGTCGAACACGGATTGCAGTTTTGCATGTCTGAACGCATCACTATATCCTCTGCGTAACTTGCTCGGCTCAAGAAAATTCCTCAATTGATAAATTCAACCTTAACACACTAAAATAGTCAAGTTGTCAAGAATCAGACATTGGAAAACTAGTTTGTAACGAAGGCACTATAAAATCCAATAATTCTTGACTTGAAGCGGTTAAGATGATATCATCAACGTAGAGAAGAAGATATGCTTGCTGAGATCTTTGATTGAAAACGAACAATGATGTATCAATTTTGGTGCACCAAAATCCTAATTGTTTGATAAACTTGGCAAATCTAGCATTCCACGCTCTTGGAGCTTGCTTTAGATAGTAAATTTGCTTACATATTTTGCAAACGTGGTTCTGGAACTCCTTGTTATATAGCCTGGTGGTTGGTGCATTTATATGGTCTCTTCAGGGTTGCCATGGAGGAACACATTCTTAACGTCAAGTTGATGAATCAACCATTCTTTTGCGGGAGAAACTTCAAGGACAACGCAAATCATTGTCGGTTTGACAACATGACTGATCGTTTTGTTATAATCAATGCCTTCTTCCTGAGACTTTTCGTTTATGACCAAGCGTTTTTGTATCTTGAGAGAGATCCATCTGCATCAAGTTTATGCTTATAAAGCCACATACCACAAACAAAATTAGAATTAGTGGGTCTCGGAATGAGATCTTAAGTTCTTGTCTCAAAAAATGCATCCATTTTATCGTCCATTGCTGGGGTCCAATTAGGATCCGATAAGGATGCAAGATAACTCGTTAGTAAAGGTGAAATCGATTTCAAAGTGGGCAAAGTATAAGTGATGGAAGTAAAGTCTCTTTTACATTTTCTACATCTGCTTTTATTCTTGTTTGCATCGCGTGACCAGAAGGAAGAGGAGCCACAAGTGCTTAAGGAGCTGGTATAAGCGGAATGGACGACGATTCAAGAGAATACTATGGCGTCAGATTTAAAGAAGATGACAACAATGGTGTTTCGAGAATTGATTGAAAATTGGTGAAGGTCCATACTCAAGTTTTAAAACTCGATAAGGATTTGGTGTTGATTGCTTTGTAGTTGCTGGTATTATCACGATGTTTAATGACATTGATGATATTATCAAACCTTTCGTTGAGCCCGTCGAGCAAATACATAACTAATGTACATTCGGAGATGGGAGCATTGAGATTCGCCAGCAATTCGGATTGTGATTTCATCTTATGGCAATAGGTTGAGATTGTCATGTCGCCATTCTTAAAGGTACAAAGTTCGATATCAACGTGCATAACCCGAACTCCTTGTTGTTTCGAAATTGGTTTTCGATCCAAACCCAAATGTCACGAGTCCAACTTCCTTTCATGAAATAGATATTGAAGAGAGATGGAGACAAGGTGTAACACCCCTGATCAGGATTAGGTCAAAGTCAACTAATATGCCGTGCAACAATCAAACAAGAATATGCACGACAAACCAATTAATCCTAACCAAACATCTCGACCGAGGATGCTACAACTACGCACTCAGACATCCAACCCGAGGCTCTTATAACGCATCCAAGACTCTTAGGTCAAACATCCAAGAGCGTGTATCCTAACTGACCTGAGTCAAGACTTTATAACTTGAGCTTGAACTGGCTAGTTAGTTCGTCCTAGACTAGGACTAGTATCATATGGAACCCGAGAATTTCATAAACAACTTTATAATTTACTATACTTAATTACAAACGTTACCAAAGATTTATATAGATCTGCGTGGAAGTTTAAAACATTGATACATAATAGAGTCGTACTCCATTTGCAAAGAGGTACATAAACTACAACAACATCTAACCTTCCTTTCACCCATACAAGTATCCCTCTAATGGTTACTTGCAAAACAGAGAGTCTAATGAGCAACTAATTTTCTTAGTGAGTCAGGTTCCCTAACGAATAAATATCCCCCCTAATATGCACTAGTCATTCAAACGAGTAATAAGCAATTAATAATGCATGCAAACGGTAAATAAACATTCAAACAATCGGTGCCTCTGAACTTCTGAACTTTTGAACTTCTAACTTCGAAGTATCCACCTTTCCCGGGTGTGAGATCCTCAACATCAGTGAGGTTTGCCCCTTGTCACTAGTGGTTCCCCTTCGTGATTACCAACCTCAAACCGAAGACACAAAGTCTTAACAGTCCAACAATCAAATAATCACTCCTACACCGTCATGTAGCACGCATCCGGGTGATCATCCCGACCAGCGCCCAGTGTCTGGCCAGGGAACAAGTCCAATCCAGATCACCAGAAAGAGGATTTAAGTGACTCTTTCGACATTCTACCCAAATGTCGGAACCTCACGGATCACTTCCGAAGGAGAGTCCGTGAACCCTTAGGTCACCTACCCGGTGAACCCCTCCATGGTCACCTACCCGGTGAACCCCTCCATGGTCACCTACCCGGTGAACCATTTCCTTTCTTCATTAATCGCTGAACAAACGAACCCGTTATGATACCTGCACATAAATGTTACACCTGCACGAACATGTCATACCTTTCGAGCCGAAGTCTGAATGATATAATTCAATCATACAATCCACATATATATGTTATACCCTCCGAGCCAAGACCCGAACGATATAACCCAATATCTCTCACAGCAACATCCATCACACAATAATCATGCCATCAATCATCATGCATCACACAATCACATAATCAAAAATATCATACAAGCATGATCTTTAACCACTTACTTACGTCTTTCCATTTACTTATTTCATTTTAATGATTCTACGGTTCAACATGCAACATACAATACCCTCATTTTGCAGGTGCTAATCACACATAACTATCCATCCTATAACCGAGACTCACCTGGACATTTGTATTGGTAGTTTGGTCCTAGCGTACTCCTATCTCCCAGTTGGCTCGGCTTGGTACCTTTAACAAAATATTCCTAGAGCAATAAGATTCCCGATGTTTAGGACATCGTAAAACTACTTAGATCTGAGTTAACTATTTACTAAACTATAAATTTAAGCTAGGGTTTCAGGCTTACTTTATGACTCGAGCTCTGGAGATCTCCACTTGGTTTTCTACAAGTTTAGGATGGAAAACTAATGAGAAGGGTGGATGGCTATTTATAGAAATGGGAAGAAGATTCGTATTGGTCGATTGAGGAGGTGGAAAGCACGAGGTGGCACGGAGGACACCAAGCTTCTTCCAGGTCGCGACACGTGGCGACGACTCACCTGAAACAGTTGCATCGCCACAAGGAGCTGCACATCTACTTCAAGATGCGCCATAGTCAAACACACTTCAGTCCATTCTGAACGTTACGGGTTTGGATCCGGCCATCCTAGAGGCCTTTCTGAACAACCGAAAAATAATATTCTCTGACCAACTTAATTTCCTTAACCATTCTGGTTCTAATTTATTTCTAAGGTTATTCTTATCCTAAAACTTAGAATTAATTTTCCGAGAATTCTAGAATGAATTAAGCCGAACAACGAGCGTTTCCGACCCGCTAAATTTTACGAAGATTCTATCTAGAGAAAAAATGTTCCGAGCATGAGAAATCCCGAGCAGCTTAGTCATCGAGCAGCTTTGTTGGTTAAGTAGGCAAGCATCTTGACAAGTATCTTACTGAGTCATCGAAGTGCTTCTGAACAATGCAATTGATCTGATCGCCGTATCTTGGTCCGTGTGTGTTGAAACTTATTTCGAATGCACTAAAACTGATTCCGAACATGTTGAACTCGACCATCTTCCCTTTGGCCACTCTTTGGTTTTGTCCATATCATGATCTTTATTTGGGGTTATTATACTAGGTGTCGTAGAGCCATAATTTGATCATATTGTCTTTTTTCTGCCACAGAGAATGAACGTCGTTTGGAACGAATGTACTATCTAAGTGACCTGACATGTCGTATATAAGATAACGCATACGAAAAAGCTCACCTCACACATCATAGTTATGATCGTCGAGATCAAGTATGAGCGAGATGTGTGACTTTATGTTTCTCACACCAAAAGTAAGATCCACCTTTGTAGTAACCACCATTGAAAGAGAAAAGAACGAAGAAGAAGAAAGGAGATCAAAGAAAAGAGAAAAAAAAGTTCAGATACCTTGAAATTTTATGAATTTCTCTGAAAATATTGTATTAATTAGATGGCTCTAAATAACCTAAGTTATTACACAAAATTTGGAGTATACAACTATACAATCTTGATTTAATAAGTTATTAGTAACCGAAAATTTTATAATCTACAATATTGAATAAATGTTCTATATGCTATTAGTAACAATGAGCCCGTAACTTTGAGTCATTAGAGCATGATTAATTGGGTTGCTTAACCCGGTTTTTTAGTTTTTTTAAAAAATTTAAATATTGTGTGGGTTCCACATATAAATAAGAAATCGTTTTCTGCGAAGCCAAAATAAGAACCGATTCTCGTGAGGTTTTTGCACTGTTCGCGGACTCCACTGATACGTGGCGGCCCACGATTGGTTTCTTTTTTAATTTTTTTTTTAAATCAGAAGAAAAAAAAATTAAGCAATTTATATTAGATTGTTGGGATAATGATGCTCTTAGAACGCAAACACCAATTTTTTTGTTGGAAACTAACACCATTTTTCCTGTCAAGAAAATAAAGTCCTTGAAACGTTTCATTTTTAAACTATTGACTATTTAGTTCTGACAAAAGAAAATAAAAAGAAACATAAGTTGAAAAAGACTATGTTCGAGATGAATATAATACTAGTGTTTCATTTGTTAATCTGGAAAAAAGCCTAAATCATAGTTGGAACATGGAGTTATTATGAAATAAAATAAAAAAAGATTTCATAGGCCTTTGAGAACCTTGTAGCCTAGGATTCCTCTTTCTGCGCCTTTAATCTCTTCCCTCTTGATTTTAATCCTCATTAATTATATTTTAAACACTAACTAAACACGAATTTCTTACTAAATTAATTTATCTTGTCAAATAAAAACTAGTAATTAATCTAACCATCGCATCAAAAACTTTATAATATGCAAAACCATATGCACGCATATACAAAAGTATATTTAGGACCTGCTTAGTTTTAAATGAATCTCATTACATCTTTTCGAGAAAACGATTGACGAGACGGAAATACACCAAAGTACTTGTGTTTTATGAAGAAAATTTTTTTCAAATCTGCATATCTTAAATTTTATAATGCATATAGTTATATTACTATATAGATGGAGGGTGTGGTCCTAGTTAAAAGCTATGCTCGTGTTAAGTGTTCTAAAAATCCACGTTTAATCCGATTATTCTCCTGCGTATCTGTTAGGCGGTAGTTGTCTGATTAGTTTCTTTCGGTTTCTTTTAAGCATTACAATAATTCACTTATGAAATTGGACTTTTAACTAAAATTGATCCATAAAATCAAATAAAAATATATTATAATTACTAAAATTATGTAAGTTAATTATTTTTATACTAAAAAATTCTAAAATTCTATAAATCAAAATTATAAGCTTATTCTCTATTTATAAAAATTAAATTAAATTAAAAATATCTAAATAATCTAAAAACTAGTCCCGATTAATTCCTATTTAATCTCCAATTTTTTAGTTTGACGCTAAGCTCAGCTTCACTGTTCGACTAGCGCCTACCGAGTTCTAGAACCTCGTTAAGTCACATGGATAGTGAAAACCTATGTATATAGTATATAGTAGTTTTTTCCCTCAAAACTCATTTATTAAGTTTCTGGACAATCGCTCATTTTTACGTGATAAATTCATCAATGATCATAAATCTAATGTTAAAAATTTCACTTTTGGTATCTCCAATTATAGAAATATAGTGTATTTTACGTGTAGATGTTAATAATTATTTGCGTGGACGGCGAACGAGAAACGACGGTGCACAAGGACAAATGATTCAAGTTATGTTTATGTTTTGGATAACTATTAAACAAAACAATATCAATGGGAGCTAAGATCTGAGAGAATCCGAGGAAGAAAAATCATATGAAATTAGTTTTTGGTAAATTAAAAAAAAAGTGAGGAAACATCGCTAGAGAATAAGGCAACAAGTATTGGTTTCACATGTTTGTGTCGACAAGCCACACCCCCCATGAAAGGCTTGCTTGCCGTTTTTGTCTTCTCATGCATATTAACCCACTCAACCAAATAAAAAAAAAACTTTCTTCTATTAATTATTTTGGTTTTCAGTTATATATATTTTGAGTTTGGTTGAAAAAAAAAGAGAATAGGAAAAGGTTGTGTGAGCAGCATAGTAAATAATCTTTTTTGCATCTGAAAAGTTTACGTTTCAAGAAAAGTCTATCCCTAACAAACAATAGAGAGAACTTGAAAGGATATAAAGCATAAGCAACGACATCCAAAAGATGTTTTTCATGACAAATCCACCACACCACAAATGCAAATGCAAATGTAACAGTTGAGAAAAAAAATTATTTAACCAAAAAAGAAAAAAAAAACATTGAGAAAAATTAGTGCTGATTCCTACACCAACAAAAAAGAAATAAAAAACGAAATTTGTTGCAACACATTAATGATAGCATGACGGGTTTTCGAGCTTTTAGAACCAACCGATAATTTTTGTTCAAACACAAAAGTATAGTTGGGCAAAAGAACCTAAAACCGGACAGTCAAACAAAGAACTACATAATTGAATTTAAAAAATATTGATTATCTCAACGGATTCTAATTTCTTAGAACTAAACAATCGAAACTGAACGAATGTATATCAGAAATATCTAAAAATAAAATTATAAATAAAAAAATTATATTTATACTCAAAATAATAAAAATGTCCATAATAACAAAAATAATTGACTATCTTTTGTTATATTTTTAAAAACTAAACAACATTTTATACAATTAAACCAAATTTCGTTAAAACAATTTAGCCAAATTTTATTTTTATTTTTAGATAACTCGAGTAAATACTCGAACCGAATCGAGATATAATTCAATTCTAATGGTTCGTAAATTCAGGAACTGAACTAAAACTAAACTAAACATAATTTTTGGAATATCCAAATGGTTCATATTTCATAAACCTACCAACCTAAAAAACTGAAGAATTGAATTAAATACTCGAATATCCAATCCTATACAAAAGTTTTGATCATTTGCAGTTACAACATGACAACGATTCTTCATATTAAAATACATTTTTTTTGCTATAGATTTTGTTTTAGAAGAGTTAAAATTGTAAATAAAGCAAATTAAATATATAACCATAATCTACTAAAAACTAAACAACCAAAACTAGTGACCTTCGAAGAAAGATAGAAACCCCAACAATAAGCTCCATTCTTAAAAAGAAAAGAAAATCATATATGAATCTACCAGACTTTTTTTTTTATCAGAAACATGAATTAAAATGCAAGAGCGTGTTGTCTCATGCAGCAAGAGAAGATGATCGCTTTTCCAAACTGATTCACAAGAGCTTCTAAAATGACTGATTCTAAATACTAGCTAGAGTTTTCAATCCAGCTTGTAGAGCTTTTAAAGCTCAAGTCCTTTTTTCCTATATCTCGTTTGCGGATTTACATTGTTCTTTGAATTGTAAGACTGATATTTTACTATAGTAATGTAAATGAAGTTTGCTATCTGATTTACGTTGACCTGAAAAAGAAGCACAACAAAAAGAATAGATCCCAAATATAAGGACTATAATGGACTTTATTCTGGGCCTTGATGGTTGGAGAAAAAGAATTGCCCAATAAATTTCAAAACCCATTATGTAGGGTTTTGAAATCTAGAATGACCAAAGATCACACGTAGGGTATTAAGTCAAATTACGGGCTAACGCGGATAAGATGAACTGTTTGTGAAACTTCTTAAGTCTAAAAAGCAATTGAAAGCAAGCAAAGCAAAGAAAACGAGTTGTAACTGATATAAGAAGACATCAAGCACAAAGAATTCTTAGGGAAATCATTTCGTTGTTGATCAAGATAAATTGATAAGGGAAAAGTATTAAGAACTGTCTTGAACTCAAATCACTAATATAGAATCAACCTACTTCCGTAGTCCGTTGAATTTCAAATTCTAAACATGCATTAAATTCGAGTTTGATATGTTCACAAAGCGTAATAACATCAACTTATGTTGGTTAATGACACTTTGCTCATCTACTTATTTGTTCAGGCATTTGAACAAACACTTTCAGTGCGTTAAATAACCTAAGATTAGAAACTAGGTCGCGAGTCTAATTTCAGCATTAAACATGGTGATAGATAAAGATCCACTAGATAATCCCTAAATCTAACAACCTAATATCAACAAATCATGAAATCCTCTTGTTAGAAACCCTAAACCCAACTAGAGAACTACTCACAAATATTCAAAGAACAAACACAAAAGAAATCTATAGAAAACATCATATAATTGAATAGAATATGTAAAGAGGATTCATAAATCTTCTCCAATTCGAAGTACATATGAGAAATATTCCCCCTTAGCTTACAAAACTCAAAAATCTCATTTAAACCTAAAAATAGCATAATAAACCTAAAAACATGAGTCTTGTTGTTATATAAACAACCAGACTCATGGTTGTTGAGTCTAGTTGTTGAGTAGGTCTTTTCTACTGGGTTTGGATCACTTTTCTGGAAATTTTATGCGTCGTGACATAGATCGGTCAATCCATGGAAATGATCGGTCAATCATTTCCCTTCTGGAAATTTGCCACTCCATTTTTTGCGCGTTCTTCTTATGGTTGCCAACTTAATATGTGTTCGCTAAAATGATCATAACTTTTGATCTCCCCGTTAGACGTCCTTTAAACTACCTCCAAATTAAATTTAACTTACGTGGCTATCTTTTGACAAAATTTCAGTTCGATCCTACAGTGGAAAATATGTCAAACAATGTCGAACTTATGATATATCAGCATGATCATGCATTTCAAAATATCCAGTTTTGACTAGAATTGTTTCTTTTTTCTTGAAAGCAACCTAAAACCTGTAAAATACTAAGAATAACCAAGACGACTTTTATACGTAATAAAACATCATATTTTGTAACTAAAAATCGTAATTTTATAAAAATATGATATATCAGGTATATATTCACTTGTGTTCCAAGTTATTTTGAATTACGTACATGTTCTATGATGATTTAAAAATGTTTTGAATCACATTTAGCTGGTGAATATTTATAGTGGGAATATATCACAAGAAAACACGTTTTGGTGGCAAACGCAAACAAAAAAAAAATGGAAACGACAGACTTTAAAAAAATGCAAATTGTAAAAGATTTAAAATCAGGTTGAGTAATTTTCAAATACTTTGCCCATATATTCTGATCTTCATGTAAATTTTTTCTACTTCAAGTTTTCAACTCACCGTTTATCAAAAAATAGTTTAAAGCTCATCTAAATCTATCTTCTTATAAATCCACTTTACCAAGTTAAACAATTACCATAAGAAAGCAATGGGCCTAAGCCCTAACTATTGAAAGAACCTAAGTACCTAACAATCATGGTTCTATGTCCAAAAAAGCCATGCACGACTAGTTCCTCGGAGTTATATTCTTTAAAAGACTCATATTTAAGATATTGATATGAATCTATATGTAAATGATGACACAGACTCAGACATACGCATTTGATAACACATCATGTTTCAAATATTAAACGCTGTCATCAAATGTGAAAAATATTTCATATCAAAAATATGATGAAATTTGAAACAGTATATAGAAGAGCATGTACCCACCTACTTATTACATTTGGTTTTATAAAACTTGCCATCAAACTAATTGTAACTATTTGTTCCTTTGGTGTGCTCCGACGTTTTTCTCTAAATCTACGGATTCACATGTTCGACGGTCAGGAGAGCTATATGGAGGATGTTTTTAAAGTCATGATTTATTGTTCATGCAATCACCACACGATTTTTCTCTGTGCTTTGTCTTCACTCGCACGATTCTGAAAACTTATTTTCATGAATATAATCCATCCTAATATTGTTCCAGCACAAACACGCATAATTGTGAATTCTATCAAAACATGTGACTGAAAAGATGAATACACTTTAGTAACATAGATAACGATATCAATCTTTATAAATTTTTGTCAAACATTATTATGACTAGGGTCTAACACTAGAAGTGGTTTCAATAACAATGCGAATTATACTATTGTTGTTCACATGGGATGAGCCAAACCGTAATTAATTAGCATAATGAGAGATGTGATGCGTGTCCATGATTTTGTTGGTGGGGCGAATTCCATTTATTAAATATGGAGGTCATGACTCATACTGTTAGGTCTTAGTCTTAAATTCAAAGTAAATATGACAGTAGTGAAACACAACTAAAAATAATCACCATAGATTTCATTTAATGTCTCTATTTTGTAATGAATAAATATATATATTACTAAATTTGTGAGGAGGAGGACGAATAAATTGATTTTACGTGTCTACATATTTCGCCTAAAAAGACAACAAATATGCTGGGACATTTATGACTTCAAGAAAATATTCAACGTCTCAACACCTAATCCACTTTTTTAGAATAATTGTAAGTTTATTTGCTCACACATTATGTACATGCATGACAAAAAGAAGATCATGATTGTTTATGGAAGGTGTGACCAGGGCCGGCCCTCAACTAAAACTGGGGAAGCCCTAGCTTTAGGCGCCAAAACTTTATTAAAAATTAGGGACATCACAATTACAAAAATTAACAATAGTCTAGTGGTTGTGCACTATTATTAGTTCCATTAGTACAGGTTCAACTCTCATAAGGGACATTTTTTTATGTTTTTGCTTTAGGCAGAAAAAGTCTGTGAGCCGGGCTTGGGTGTGACGATAGTGAAAACATTGTAGAAGTTATATACGAACATGTGAAGTCTTGAACTAGATTTTATGTTTGTTCAAGTTCTTTTGTTCTTGATTTATGAATCGATTGTATTTGATATTGCTTGAGGTTTTTTGTGAGTTTAACAGCTACTAAAGAACACAACAAGATTGTTTATCCAGAGTTCGCGGATCTACATCTCCGGGGAGTGAACAAAACACTCATGCTTCCACTAGATCAATACCGAGAACAAGCAACAGGTATTACAAGTGTTTCTTTCAAAGAAAGATACTAATCCAATCTACCTTCGTTTGTAGATGGATTTCGAAGTGGCTTAACCAATTGAAGCTGAGTAAGCTACGCACTCTGAGAGATGGTCGCGACTCTGGACCTCCTTGTAACAAAGGCTATGGCCGTCGCAAAGGCAAGAGCACCAGAGCTAGTTCAAGCTCCAACCGGAAGAGGAAGTGATCTCCGATCACTGAACCACCGTGAACCTATCTCTCTCTCTCTCTCTCTCTCTCTCTCTCTCTCTCTCTCCTTGAACTCTTCTATCTCTTCCTCTCTCCTTCGCGTTCGACTCTGTATCTTTCTCTTTGTTTCTGTTGTTGTTAAGAAGAAGAAGAAGACTGTTTGAGTTAGTTAGTGAATTTGTTATAACAGATTCACTCTCCCAAAACGTTGATGTTTCGTTTCAGCTTTTGGCGACCTGGGCCTCGCCTTTGTGGTCTAGAGACTTTTAACTCAAGCCCACCACTAATGGACCAAGCCTTATTCTCGAACCAAAATGACAATCATCACAATTCTCCACTCTGTCGTATTGATTCTCAGACTCGCCAAAATCAAAACATCCCTTCTTCTCCCACAAAAAACCTAAATGCCGTAACTCTCTCTCTTCTTTATCTTCTCCGATCTAGCTCCAAACTATGTTCAACCTCCCTGTTCAGCTTCACCGCCGATCATGACTGACAAAGCCTCCTCATCGAAGACTGTGAAGTAACTCGGTAAGCTTCTCCTGCCTCTTCGACTTCTGATTTCAAAAAATGAAACCTTTCGATTTCATGTCCTTACCTCTTGCATGTCTCTCTAACCCTGTTCTCTTTTGCTTACACCCTTCGTTTTAGCTAAAGAGAAGCTCCAAGCAGACATGGCGACCTGGGACACCGAGTTCGTCTGGGTCAGGTACTCCCTTAGCTAGATCTTTAAGTAGAAGTAGGAAATAGCCTCAAAACACAAACCCTTTTGACCGATTCCTTCAGAAAACTAACATGTTCTCTGAAAATTTAAACACGTTTTGCGAGATACCTAATCGGCAGAAGCATCTCACTGGTGTGTGAGATCGGCTCACAAGGTAACCCCCAGCGTTACGAGGTACTTCTCGAAGCCTTTACCAGGTAGCGCCTTAGTTAGGAAATCTGCCGCATTAGAACTATAATGAACCTTTAGTAATTCAACTGAACCTTCTTCAACATTGTCTCGAATATAATGATATTTTTTCTGTGTATACTTGGTTCTATCATGGAACACTGAGTTCCTGGCCAAGCATATAGCACTCTGAGAGTCACAGAACATTCTAAAACACTTAAAAGACTCTTAATTACCCATTAATTCACCACAAATGTATGATAACCAAGTTCCTTCTTTGGCTGCTTCGTAAGAGCCATATATTCAGCCTCTGTGGTTGAGAGAGCAACCACATGCTGAAGAGTTGATCTCCAACTCACAGTATTCCCACCAACCTGAAAAACATACCCTGTAACTGATCTTCTTCTGTCTAAATCTGTAGCATAATCTGAATCTGAATAACCCACAATTTCAAACTTTTCTTGTTTAGAAAATGTCAAACTCAATTCTGCTGAACCAACCAAATATCTCAGAATCCACTTAACAGCTTCCCAATGAGTTCTTCCAGGCTTAGCTATGAATCTGCTGATCAGGCAGACAACATATCCTAAGTCTGGTCTAGAACCATTCATGGCATACATTAGACTACCAATTGCACTTGCATATGGTACTATATCCATATATTGAGATTCTGTAACAAGTTCCTCCTCTGTTAAACTTCTCAATTTAAATTGGGAATTTGTGGGACTGATCACTGGCCTTGTATCCTACATATTAAAAGACTTTAAAATTTGTTTAACATACTTAGCCTGTGATAATTTCAGAATCCCTTTCTTCCTATCTCTGACGATATCCATGCCCAAGATTCTAGAAGTAGGACCTAAATCCTTCATCTCAAATACTTCCATTAAGCTTCCCTTTAACTTCTGTATCTGTCTAGAATCCTTAGAAGCAACCAACATATCATCTACGTTGATTAGCAAGTAGATTCTGTCTTTAACACCTTTACCTCTGAAATACACACAAGGATCATACTGACTCCTTGTAAACTTCTGGCCCTTCATAAACTCATCAAACTTCTGGTTCCACTGTCTAGGAGACTGTTTCAAACCATAGAGTGACTTCTTTAGCAAACAGACCATAGACTCCTTACCCTTTTCTTCAAATGCTGCTAGTTGTGCCATGTAGATTTCCTCATCCAAAGTTCCATGTAGAAACGCATTCTTGACATCAAGCTGCTCTAACTCCATGTCAAAGTTAACCACCAGTGATAGCATGATTCTAATAGAAACATGCTTCACAACTGGTGAGAAAATCTCATTGTAATCCACACCCTCCACCTGAGTGAATCCTTTTGCAACCAGTCTAGCTTTAAATCTTGGTGGTTCTACCCCTGGAATTCCTTCCTTGTATTTAAAAATCCATTTACAACCAACCAGCTTCTTACCCTTAGGCTTAGGAACCAGTTTCCAAGTTCCATTCTTAGCTAGTGAATCAATCTCTTCCTTCATAGCATGTTTCCATTCTTTCCAATACTTGCTTATCTTAGCTTCTTGTACTGTCTTAGGCTCATTTATGTCTAGACTCTCAGCACATGATAGAGCATAGGCTACAAAGTCTCCACTTTCAAACATAGAAGGTGGTCTTCTAGTTCTTCTGCTTCTGTCTCTAGCTAACATGTAGTTATCTAGATCCTCAGGTTCTTCCTCTGGTTCCTTAGGTTCCTCTTGAGATTCAGATTCATCTGAACCAGAATCATATGATTCTGAAGAATCTTCTTCTTGAGAGGCTCCACCTGAACTAGAGCTTACTCCACCTGACCTTGACACAGTAGGACCCTGGATCAAGTTTGTACTAAAAAGAAACTTTCTTTCTTCTCTTCCCTTTTGATTCCTTCTCTTGTACACAGTCTTTGAACACTTGATCTTCATGGAAGACAACATTCCTGCTTATAGTACACTTCCCATATTCTAGAACCCAAACTCTATAGCCTTTAGTACCCTGAGGATACCCCATGAAGAAATCCTTCACTGCTCTTGAGCTCACCTTATCCAGAATAACATGAACATAAGCCACACTTCCAAATCTTCTTAAGTGTTCATAGCTCACCTTTGAACCAGTCCATAACTCCTCTAGTATCTTAAACTCTATAGCAGAGGATGGAGACCTATTAATCACATATACAGCTGTAGATGCCGCCTCAACCCAAAACTGTTTTCCAAAACCTGTCTCAGCCAACATACACCTAACCTTGTTCATAATAGTCTTGTTCATCCTTTCTGAAACTCCATTCTGTTGTGGAGTATAAGCACATGTTCTGTGTCTCTTTATCCCTGAGACCTTACAAAGATCATCAAACTGCTTATTACAGAACTCAAGACCATTTTCTGTTCTTAAGCATTTTATTTTCTTCCCTGTTTGAGTCTCAACCATCTGCTTCAATTCTTGAAAACTCTGGAATGCTTCATCTTTAGTTCTTAGGAAATAAATCCAGACCTTCCTTGAGTAATCATCAATGAAAGTCACAAAGTATCTGCAATCAGCTAAACATTCATCCATTCCTGGTGACCCCCATAAGTCTGAATGAACATAGTCCAGAATTTCCTTAGAGATGTGCTTAGACTTAGGAAAACTCTGTTTTTGAGACTTCCCTAAAACACATTCTTCACAGAACTTTAATGCCACAACCTGCTTTGAATCTAGATACCCAGCTTTCACCAGAAGATTCATATACTTCAAGCTCATATGACCCAGTCTCGTATGCCATCTCATTGTGTTATCACACTCTGGTTTTGCAANCTTTTGCAACTGAGACACTTCCCTTTGCAACTGTACCATCTAGATAGTACAATCCATCCTTATATTTCCTCGAGAAAACCTTCTTTCCCTCTTTGTAGAATGTAACTACAAAGTCTCCACCAGTATATGTGCATCCATTTTTCTCTAGCTGCCCATAAGATATAAGATTTGTGCCCATTGTAGGCATATCATTTACATCAGTTAGAGTTACCTCTGAGCTATCTGGATTCACAATCCTGAGCTTCCCAATACCCTTCACTTCACTGTAGGTATTGTTACCCATGAGTACCTTTCCATCTTCAAGTTCCTGAAACTCAAACAAAGATTCTTTGTCTGGTGTGATGTGAAAGATACACCCTGAATCCATCACCACTCATCCCTTATATCACATAGGCTGGCTGTAAGGATCATAGGAAGTTCCTTAGCCACATTTGTTGATTCTGATCTTTCTTTCCTTTCTGGACAATCTCTCTTATAGTGACCTTCTTTACCACATACCCAACATTCTCTAGCTTTTCCTTTGCCCCTCTATTTAGACTTAGACCTCTTATCCTTGCTCTTAGATCTTCCTTTATCTTTATCATTAGATTTCTTATCTAGTCTTCCTCGTGTGACTACCAGTCCTTCACCTGAGGAACCTGATCTTCCAAGCAAGCCTTTTTTCCTTTAGCTCCACTTCTTTAGCATAGGCTGATGTGGTTACATCATTAACAGTCAAAGTCTGTTTAGCATTTTCATACTTCAGAGTATGAACCAAAAGATCAAATGCCTTTGGCAAGCTAGACAGGATCTGTATAGCTTGGTCTTCATCACTAATGTGAATATCTAGACTTGACAAATCATCTACTAACCTAAGAATCACATCAAGATTCTCTTCTATACTTTTGTGTTCTTCCATTCTGAAACTTGCAAACCTTTGTTTCAAATAGATCCGGTTAGGTAGAGTTTTGTCTTGATAATCTCTTTCCAATGTCTTCCACACTCCAAGAGCAGTTGTCTTCTTCATAACCTTTCTTAATACCATATTGGTTAAACATGAACAGATAAGATTCTTTGCTTTTTTATCCTTCTCCTTCTTGAGAGGATCAACAGGTGTGATCTTAGGTTTTTCTTTAGGGTCCTCTTCTATAGCTTTTCCCTTAGTACTCTCGAGAACCTCTTCTTCTATCAAGGTAGACTCTAATCCTTGGATTTCCAATTGCATTAGCCTCTTGTACTTCCACATCCCAAAGTCTCCCTTCCCATCAAACTTCTCCATCTCAAATTTGCCTTGAGTTGGTTCCAACATCTTACCAGATTCAACAAGAAAAATCCAAGAACTTCTTTACTAAAAGTAACACCTCACAGACCTGATTGTTTCCTCACAGTACCTTATGTGATGAACCTGGAATGCTCTGATACCACTTGTGAAGTCTTGAACTAGACTTTATGTTTGTTCAAGTTCTTTTGTTCTTGATTTATGAACCGATTGTATTTGATATTGCTTGAGGTTTCTTGTGAGTTTAAGAGCTACTAAAGAACACAACAAGATTGTTTACCCGGAGTTCGCGGATCTACATCTCCGGGGAGTGAACAAAATACTCATGCTTCCACTAGATCAATACCGAGAACAAACAACAAGTATTACAAGTGTTTCTTTCAAAGAAAGATACTAATCCAATCTACCTTTGTTTGTAGATGGATTTCGAATTGGCTTAACCAATTGAAGCTGAGTAAGCTACGCACTCTGAGAGATGGCCGCGACTCTGGACCTCCTTGTAACAAAGGCTATGGCCGTCGCAAAGGCAAGAGCACCGGAGCTAGTTCAAGCTCCAACTGGAAGAGGAAGTGATCTCCGATCACTAAACCACCGTGAACCTATCTCTCTCTCTCTCCTTGAACTATTCAATCTCTTTCTCTCTCCTTCGTGTTCGACTCTGTATCTTTCTCTCTGTTTCCGTTGTTGTTAAGAAGAAGAAGAAGACTGTTTGAGTTAGTTAGTGAATCTGTTATAACATATTCACTCTCCCAAAACGTTGACGTTTCGTTTCAGCTTTTGGCGAACTGGGCCTCGCCTTTGTGGCCCAGAGACTTTTAACTCAAATCCACCACTAATGGATCAAGCCTTATTCTCGAACCAAAACGACAATCATCACAGAACACACACCATATCCATATGAAGACTTGACTTTAGTCAATTTTTATTTAAATTGACCAATTTTACACCGCATCAACTTTTAGACTATTTTTTTAATTAATTACGCATTTTCAGTAATTTTATGAAGAATCATATGCATGTGTATTGGAAATCGGTATTACCTCCATTCTTAAAAGTTAGATTTTATACATCTTTTACACGAGCTAATAATATATTATTTATCTAACTAAATATTTTTTTTTAAACAATAGTTTTTAAAGGTTACAATCTATTACTGTTAATTAATTAAAAAATACGTTAAAATTGAAAAAGTTTATATTTATGGAACAAAGAAAAAATTTAGAAAATTTAAATTGCGGGGCAGATGAAGTATGATTTAGAAAATAGAATTTTACAAAGCCAAATGTTTTATATATTAATAATGCACTCCTGTACAACAATAGAATTTCTGAGATGGAATGTTGCACATTTTGACATGATCTATATGTAATCCAACAAAACATTTATGAAAACTGCTCTAAGAAATTATATTCGATTCAGAGCAGTTAATGAAGAAAAAAGAATTGATTTTGAGAAAAATATTGACTATCTCACACAACGCTAAGCCTAATTACAAGATAGTAGAATTTATCAACTTTAACAACAAAACGAGCCTTGCTGGCCAAGTTAGGTTGGCGATTGCTTCAACATCCTAACTCTCTGTTTTCTCGTGTGTTTACTGCAAAGTATTGCCATGCTCGGGCTTTCTTATATGTGTCACCATCATCAAATTGTTCGCATGGCTGGCGGAGCATCTTATGTGGCCGCGACCTCCTGCGTAAAGGTATTGGATGGTTGATTGGTGATGGCTCTTCGGTCAAGGTTTAGAGTGATCATTGGCTGTCCACTTCCGAACCTCTTTGCCCGATGGGTCTTGTACCATTTCAGGATGTGGAGATGCGGGTCTCGGACCTTATTACACCACA
>OVAN01006653.1:0-20928 GCA_900406275.1 Anastatica hierochuntica
TCACTTATTACTAGAAAATCACTCGCAAATTAAGTACACTCGCAATTTACTTGCAAATTTTGCGACCAACTTGCGAGTAAAACGCATTCCCTCGGTTAGTACTAGCAAATTAGTCGCAAATTTGCGACTAAAAGATTTTCCTCGCAAATCAGTCGCAAATTTGCGACCAACTTGCGAGCACAAATTTTCCANAATTTGCGAGTGCAAGTTTTCCTCGCAAATTTCTCTCGCAAATTGCGTGTTTTCTTGTAGTGCTACAATCTCACTTTTGCTACTACAAATCTCTGAAATCCTTTTTCGTTGCTCGAGTTTCTTACAATGTATCATCCAATCTATCTCTATCCTCATGTGAACCGCAACAAAATATACCGGACTCTGAATATCGATTTTGTATTCGTGTTTCGCACTTCTTGCGGCTTTTCCCCCTGCTTCTCTGATTTTCATCACAACTTTCTCTGCTTCTCTTGAAATTTCATCAACCACAACCATACACTTGAACACCTTAGTGTAGTCCTTTACCGGCCAATGATCGTGCCATAGGAATGGATTTTTCCCTGTGACACGGATCACTTCAAACTCATCAATCGATTTATTGCTGGCGGATTGTTTCAGTTGTTCTAAGTCTCTCTCCATTTTCCATCTTCTTCCACTACCTTTCTCAAGATCAAAAACTTGTGTTCTGTTTCACATCCGAGAACCGAGCAAACCAGAAAAACCCATTACACCGAGAGTTGAATCTTTCGAGTTGAAACACTTTATCGAATGGAATCAGACGAAGCTTATCGACTTCCTTGTAGAACAAGGAAGCACTTAAGCTAGGCATAAGAAGTGTTCTATTCATCATTCTCGCTGTCACGCAAGCTCTAGCAAAAGCTATCTTCTGATTGTTCAACCCCCATATGATATGAGGAACTTCGAGAAATTTATAGATTCGGATTCCACCGGCGGCGATATGAGAAAGAAGAAGATAATGTTTTGTTTTGCCTCTTTCTCTAAAATGCACCTAATGCCATCGTTTTTTATTTTTTATTTTTACTTATTTTCCTTTTTTGAAATTAAATTAATATAATATATTTTAATTAAATTCTAGTTTATTAATTTTAGGGGTATAATCAGATTTAACAAAATTAAAATCTTGTTGTGATAAAATTATGATCCAAAATCCTATTAGGACAAATCTAATTTGAGAGTGTCCCATTTTTCTAATTTTCTAAAAAAAAACATTTTTCATTTTGACCTGGTTGTGACCAAAAGAAAAAAGATTAGGGAAAAAATAACTCATTAGGTAAATAATTTAAAGGAAACTTGGCTTAATATTCATGAATGTCTCATTATTTAGGTCTATGACCTTCTAGCAGGACAAAAAAAAGTGTAAGTTTTATTAATTCCGATTTTGCTCCTTCTCTCCACTTTCCGAGGCGCCTTCTTTGTTGTCTTTCCTCCAAATTTGAATTAATTTATTTCTCTCTATTCTCAACTAAATTCCTTCTATTTTTCTTGAGATTTTATTGTTTATACTTTATAGTAAATTCATATTTTGATTGAATAAAAAATATGTGGATTTCTATTGACATGTGTGCAAATTTGAATTTTTAAAAACAAATATATTTTTTCTAAAAAAATTGATGTGTAATCATGTTATGCATCCCATATAATTGCTCCTACTATAAAAAATCGTGTTACAAGTTGTATAATTTGTAATTATGTGATGCACCTCAAACATTTAATTCCACATACCATAGCTAATCAACCTCATTATACCTAATTTTTCTTCTCATAATTTAATTATATATTACAATTAATAGTTATGTATACGTAAATTTAATTTTCCTTTTCATTTATGTATACTTGATAATATAAGAGTTTTTACATTTTATTATTTATGCAATGTGTACTTTCAATTTCCTTATTTATGGTGTTTGATTATTTGAAAATTTATTGTATTTGGTTGAATAATATTACTATCTGAAATAGTATTACTATTTGAACTGGAATATAGTGATTTTGTACTATTTAAAATATATATCTCCGTTTTCAAAAACTATAACTATGTCTAATGTAAAAAATCTATTTTTCATATATTTAAAATTTTCATGTAACATTTTAAAAAGATTAAACATGAAACTAGAGAATCGTGGGGGCTTAGAAGAAGAAAAGGGAGAGAAAATATGAAAACGCACACATATACCAACCACTCACTCAAGAAGGAGAGAACGGTCTTCACTTGAGCAAAAAATTACTAGCTTTACATTAATGTGATGTATATGCTATATTCTTAATTATTTACCCTTTATGATTATTGGGCAATGTTACACATAATTTAAAGAATGAATTAGCTTAATAACCATACAAAAAACATTATTTATATTTTTTCAAGTACAAAAAATAATTAGGGGAATTTAAAATACCCCACTTGTAAATTTTTTTTTAAAAAAAGAAATGAAGGGTAGGAGTTACAATTTTGTTTTTTTTGTTGATTAGAAATATAAATAATGATTTTTGTTTGGTTATTCATCACAATTCCCTAATTTATAACTTGGATGAAACTTAAAATGAGAAGGAAAAAAACATTGACAAATAGCTAAAAAAACCATGAATTTTTGTTAAAAAAATCATTTCAATATCATCAAAACAAATTTTATGGACAATAATATCAAACACTCCTTAAATATACATCTATATCATTTCATATGTTTTAAATTTCAGAAATCCTTCACAAACCCGAATAATTTTTTTTTATTATGTCTCAAATTTTATAGAGTTAAGAGAGTAGATAATAATATGCTGATTATGCATTTCGCCAACAAAACTTACATTAGAGCAATGATTTCTAAAGATTTAGGAAGCTTTCCAATATTTATGGATGATTTTAATAAACTATTTGTTATAAAATCTTGGTGATTGTGGATTGCGAGCCTTGAATTCATGTTGTCGGGATGTATTGGTCAGATTTGGAGGGATGCGTTCAACTTGCTTTTAGAAATTCCAGGAAACTTCCCTTGATCCTCTCAATAGTAATTCGAGAAAGTATAAAGAATGATAGAAGAAGTCAAGTCTTCCTAAATCGCTATGTTGTGCAGACGCTCGTTCTGTTTTGTATCTCCAGTAGCTCATTTAATGAGTATTTAAGAGCCTCTTTGAATATTCTTAGCTTAAGTGCTAGAGTTAAGTCCAACTTTTTTGTGTTTGTTTGTATGACTTTCGTTTTAGCAGCAAAGGAGTTGTGCCAAATAAATCGAAATTTATTTTATCATTCAAATGGGCCCAAATTATTGAATATAAATTCCTCCATTATGGAGAGATTAAGTAAAATCCAAAGGTTGCTCTCGTACCATTTTAATCGTTCTGATGTAAAATCTTTTATTATAGAAAGAATACAATTCGAGTTAAAATGTTTACCATGTGAATTTGGTATAACATTTATCTTGATAGAAAAATCTAATTCTTATTGTTGGTACATGTTACTACAATGGTTCTCTCGTATATGAGATTGTATCTTTTTAATGCTAGAATTCATTTTCAATACTAGTTACTCAATGATTGGTTTGGTGGAATTCCAGAACCCACCCAGTCCGATCGAATGAGGATTCTAGTATAGAATTGTCAAGGAGCAGATGCGAAAATAACCAAGCGTCGACTAGAAGAAATGTGTCGATCATATTTTCCATTTTTTTCTATCGGAGACAAAAAATAATCGTCATGTTTTGCAAGACCTCCAAGTTACATTAGGATTTGATAGTTTGCCCAACTGGCGCACAAAAACCATCCCAAAGCGCATGATCACCATAGGACCACCAAAGACGATAAATATAACGCTAAGTCTGGTCCTGAAAAATTCACGAAGTACGTGCCCATGACCTGACCCGACATGTCCAGCATGATGATATCCCCATCTAAAATAGTGACCCAGCTGGGACATTTGATAGGAAAAGTCAAGTGGTCAGTGAAAATGCGGGCCCCCAACACAAGAGAGACACATTCAAGTGGTGCGATTTTCACCACGACTATGGTCACCTAATGGAGGATTGCTTCTAGCTAAGACTCGAAGTGAATGAGTTGCTGAGGAAGGAATACCTACGAGAGTTCCTCTTGGACAGAGCAAAGGCGCTCATTCACGAACAGACCAAGGATAACATCCCCGTGGGGCCAAGGCCTGATTCGCCAAGGCAAGATCATGTCATCAACTTCATTTTTGGAGGGTCAGAGGTAAGCAGAGTGACAATCCTTGCTGCCAATAGAAGCACTCACTGATAAGATCCACCACAGAGTAGATGCCAATGGCAATTAGCAAAGAACGTGAAGATGGTCCAAGCGTAATAAGCTTCGCCACCAATACCAAAGAAGAAGTGATAACTCCACACAATGATGCCCTGGTGATATCATTAAAATTTGTGAACTGCCTCATGAGGCATATCCTCATCGATAATGGTAGCTCAACTAATATAATCGTCACCAAAGCCTTCGAAGGCTTGGGACTAGACGAAGAAGAGATTACCAGGAAGTCTAGTTCTCTAGTCGAATTCAGTGGCGAAGTGAAGCAGACCATCAAAGAAATAATCCTACTAGTATACGCTGGAGGTATCAATCAAAGGACCAAGTTTCTCATTATGGATTGCTCCTTGGCGTACAACGCAATAATGGGGAGGCCTTGGATACATGAGATGAAGGCCGTTCCATTTACTCTGTATCAGTCCTTGAAGTTCCCAACACTTTGGGGAATAAGGGAGATCAAAAGAGATCAAGAACAGGCTCGCTCATGCTACCATACAACCCTCAGAGCCATCGCTCCAAAGCCTCGCTCAATGGCCACAACCATGGAGATCTCTACCGAGCCATTGCATGAAGAAAGCAGCCCTCGAAGAATAATGCCGCACACCGGTCAAGGAGGCAAGGCCACAGGCAAGAAGCGTGCCTGACGGGAGCAAGGGGGTCGATCGAGGTAAACAAACTCCTAGACCATGGCGCCCAATAAACTATAGGGGGATTCTTATTTTTGTTTTTCCATACTTAACTGTCCATGATGCAGGGGCAAGTCTAGAATAAAAATTAATTTTCAGTGAAAGAGCGATTTATCACCTAAGCGATTCTTTTTAAGGAAAAGCCAGTATAAATTAAATGCTTCAAAAATAACTAGATCGAGCCTAAATGTTATGGACTGGGTTGACCATGAAAGCCTAGGTTAGTAATAACTAAGGATAATCTGGCAATCCAAAAAGAGAAAGCCGCAAGCATCAACGATGCCTGTGATTCCCTTTTCAAGGGAATGGGGTACAACCCTAGACCCGCCAAGGCCTTGTGCCAAAAAAAATACATATAATGCGGACGGGCTCCAAAAAATCATGGTTGAGAAACCATGGCGAAATGCAGACAAAATCCTAACTATGGTTCATCTAATGCGGACGGACTCCTAAAAACCATGGTTGAAAAGCCATGGCGAAATTCAGACATGCTCCTAATGGTGGTAGATGCAATGCATCGAAACTATGAGTTAGCAAACCTAATGGAACATGTGCACCCCTGTCCATCCTAGTACGCGGCTCATAGAAAAACTTAAAACCGGTCGGTCACAATAAAGCTAGCAAAAACTCTGACACAAAGTGTCAATAAGGCTTCGTGCCTAGAGACTAAATGTCCAAACAGGCAGGTGTGCCCAGAGGCAGATGTGCCATGAGGCAGGTGTGCCCACCGATCTATGTAATAAAACATGATCAATTCGAGCCTAACACTTGACAATTAAACGCTTATGAATTCGCGACTAATAAAGCGTAAAATTGGCAAGACCTTGTCTCACAAAACCAAACTTTCATAGTCTAACAGTTATGAACCCATGGTTCACCATGGCTAGATGCCCCATAGTTAAACTTGGTTATGACAACCATGGACCCTTGGTTCTCTAAGGCCATGTGCCCCCGAGCTTAGATACCAAAACTGAAAGTTTGTAAATCTAATGTCCCAGAGACCATAGTCCATTAGGGTCATGTGCCCCACGCTCCCTCGAAGAGGGATTCAACGACGAAAGAGCTTGGAATCTATTACATTGGATTTCATCAATACATCTTGAATGACTAAGCTAAGGTGAGAAGCCATGCAATGCCCTGGAGGACTTCTGCTGAAACTAAGGATGCCTCTCCCCCTTGGACCCAGAGTGCCTATCTACAAAAGTTAGATCCACACTGGGAGTTACACCAAGTATTCCCATGGTAGATAAGAGCAGACCAAATTACAAACACCAAGGACGAGATGGGGACGAACGCCAAAGGGGAGACTCACCCACAAACTAGAGAAGACTCGAGTCATGCTATTGCCATGGTGGAGATAGAACTCGTAGAGTCCAAGGGAATCCAAGTCCGTCCATTTTGACTGTTGTTGCCACGATGGCCCAATACGACCTGACGACCATACTAAGGGTTCCTCCGTCTTCCGACCATGATTTTTGGTGTTGATGTGGCTCATCTTCAGTATGAAGAGCCGTCTTCACTCCATTAATCCTCATCATGGACAACCTTGGCAGCGCTAAAGTCGGAGTAAACACCAAGGGTGTCCAGTACGGCAAGAGGAGATCACTAAGATGGAATTCCATTCGGATAGCCATGGAGGTAGCTGAGGCGATGGCCCACCATCGCTGCCTAGCTCGACGGTAGATCTCGAAGGCTGTCACTTCGTCATCACAGGCGTTGCGCACCTTCAGACCGGGTTCAAAGCACTATGGAGAGATCGACAAGAAGAGATGGCCTCGACTCCTTATCCTAACAAGATCTCCGACCTTGGACGACGAAGGAAATCCAAGGGTGACACATGAAATTGGAGAAGTTCAAGAGACTCATAAGCGATTCTGAAGCTAATCCTATGACGATTTCATCTCGGACCTATAAGCCAGAAGGAAAGACAGTCAGGAAAGACAGTCAGACTGCATGTCCACAAATACGAATGATGGAGTGTTGAATGTCGTACTTTAGAGATTTCTCCATTCCGTCGAAAGGATCAGGAAACTAAAGCTTGATGATTTGCTACAAAGATTAGAGAAAAATTACCTTAGTACCAGAAGTTGAAGGGATAGAGATGCGAACGACGGGAACCGTTAGAGATATGCAAAATCGGAAGAGAAATGGTTAGAACCTGCTCAAAGATCCTCAGAAAAGACCATCAACGGCGAAACCTTAAGTCAAAATCGAAGATCTACTGCCATCGCATCAACACAATCATTACTAAGGGTAAAAGAAAGCAAGATCTACCGGAAAGATGCCAAGGACTTATCGAGAGAAGCAGAGAATGTGGTGGACTCTTGAGAGAAAACCCTAATCTGACTATGAGGAGGCAAGCAGAAAGATGAAATGATCAAGACTCATCACTTTCCCACCTATTTAACCCTAGTTTAATGGGTCGAAGACAAAAAGAGAAGCTCAGATTGCGCCATAAAGTTCAAGCCCAAGAGTTCATCTAAAAGATGCGGCCTGCTAAGCGCTAATGAGACTCACCAAGGATGAATCCATAGGAACGAGAACTGGCGACTCCAACGAAGAGCCATGGCTAAAGCTATACTCTCTAATTTTTTACTTTCACAAAGTTGATCCCAAACTAAGGTATGAACTGAAATTTCTTAAGAAAGAATCTACTCTTCAAATTCCACACGTGGAAAATGAAGAGTGGGGGGCAACTGTTGGAGGTTATTTTATTCCCTTAGAGTCCGACCATAACTAGACGAAGGAGACATAAAAAAACTCCCTAGTTGAACGTGTGAACCAAGGTCCTAGCCAAGGAAACCACCGCCAAGCCGAGGTAGAACGAATATTCCTCTTAGTCGATCTAAATCTTAAGAGATAAGGACAAATACCTTAATGAATTAAGAGAAATATTCCCTATTGTATAGATAGATTCGAATGTAGAAGTTATCCATAAAGAAATATGGAAATACTCTGATTTGATAACTATAAATACAAAGGGAAAACCCTAGTTCAAGGATCCGAAACTTTGACAAACACACACATTATTGTAATCGATCTCTCTTATTCATAAATAGAGAATAATCGTTTTACATCTCTTTTTCTCATCTCTCTAAAACCCTTAGTATCTTGTTCTTGTTCTTCTCCATCGAAGAATCACCAAAAAAAACCCAAACAGTAACCATACCCACTAACTGGTGCGTCTATACTTCAAGATCCATCAATGTAATAGACTTTCTCTCTTTCAATATTGGGGGTCGAGTAGGTTGGGTCTGACGACATTTTATAAGCACTAATCCCCTATTCTTCTTCATTTGCATTTATCTGACTCCACAAGGTTGCTTCCTGGATAGCATGGTCCATGATCTCGGATATTTTCAAAAACCACTCGGTTTCTTACCTTCCAAATGAACCATACAATCCAAAGGAATGTATGTATAGCCATATCACTTGTCCCTAGTCTCTTCGCTTTCCATAATAAATAGTTCAAAATTCCATACGAAGCGTGGTTGGAGAACAAGTGGAGTTGAGGGAATGAGAGCTAAGACCCATGCTTGTCACGAGGATGGACATTCAAAAAAGGTGATTAATAGATTCCTCCTTTGCTCCGCAGACAGGAAAACATTTCTCCTTACGAATGTACTTATAATTTAATCTTTTGTATTTAACCATACATCCATAAATACATTACCACACAAAATGCTTAAGCTCAAGTGTAGTTTTAATATTCATACTTGTGCCAAAAGTGTTGACATTGTAGGGCAATGAACAAGGTGGGAGAGGTCACAAGAAAGATGAGAGAGATCTCTCGCGTTCTAATATCCTGATCTAAAATCACGAAAAAGTAAATCTCTCTAATCGGATTTAGCGACGAAGTGAAGTAATCCTCCAGCAAAGTGACCCTACCAAATTACACAGGAGGCGTCAACCAAAGAACTAAGTTTCTCATTATTGACTGCCCGTCATCATACAACACAATCAAACCGTCCCATCAACCCTGCAACAATCCTTAAAATTTCCAACGCCTTGGGAGTGAAGGAAATCATGGGAGACCAAGAGAATGCTCAGTCATGTTAGCACATGCCATGACCATGGAAGTTTCAGCCAGACCATTCCAACACGGAAGTGAACCTCATACGACAATGCCCGGCGAGGGCCTGGGGCCAAGGCCCTAGGCAAAAGAAAAGTCTAGTACACAGACAAGGGCAAAGCGAGGTAATTCGGCCCCTAGACAATGGCGTTCGACAAACCATGGAACCCTCGCTAGGCATCTTAGTTTTATAAATTAATTTCGGTTTTCGCTTATAAAAAACTTGTCCAATATGCTATGACAGTCTAGAATAAAAATCAATTTTCAACAAAAAGAATGATTTAGTGCCCGACTATTCTTCAAAAAGAAAGCACATGTATAAATTAAATGCCTCTGAAAACAACTAGACAAGACCAACAACACTATGGACCGGGTTGACCACGAAACCCTGGTCGGAACCGACCCAGGGAAATCTGGCAACCCTCAGAAAGAAAGCCACAAGCATTATGAATGCTTGCGACTCTTCTTTGGGGGGAGGGGGTACAATGCTTAACCCACCAAGGCCAAAGTGCCCATTAAAAATCCATGTACTGCGGACAAGCTCCCAACCATGGTCCATGCAATGCAGACAAGCTCCTAACCATGGCTGAAAATCCATATAATGCAGACAAGCTCCTAATTATGGTCCCTCTAATGTGGATAGCCTCCTAAAACCATGGCTGAAAAGCCATTTGAAGAGGCGGACGAGCTCCTAGTGGTGGTTGATGCAATGCATCCAAACTATGCGAGTTAGCAAAGCTTATGGAACATGTGCACCCCTGTCCATTCTAGCACGCGACCCATAGAAATCTTTAAGTCGTACGGTAATAATATTGGCCACAAAATAAAGGCTATGTCCCCAAGGGACCACGAGTCCAAAAAAGGTAATGTGCCCACAAGCCTAGTGTCCACCGAGTTTACGAAACTCACCAAAGGCAAGTACCGCTGATCACGGACTCTGGCCCTGGGACCATGAGTCCACCTAAGGCCACGTGACCACATGCCTAGTGCCCACCGAGTTTACGGAACTCACCAAGGCTATGTGCCCACTTAGGCTATGTGCCTCTGGACAAGGAGTCCCGAAAGATCTATGTACTCATACATGATCATACACCATCGAGAAGATGATATGATATTTAAAAACTTTTGAGCTCGCGGCTCCTAAGTGTGAAAATACTAAAGATATGGTCTCCCGTGGTATGACTTTGAATAGTTTGCCAAATATCGAACCTCTGGTTCTCTAGGGCCATGTGCCCTAGGGCTCAGATGAAGAATCTAATGATTTATAAATCTAATGCCTAAGAGACCATAGTTCACCAGGGTCATGTGCTCCATGGTATGACTTTGAATATTCTGCAAAATAACAAACTTGTGGTTCTCTAAGGCCATGTGCCTTAGGGCTTAGATGAAGAATCTAAGGATTTATAAATCTAACGCCTAAAATACCGTAGTTCACCAAAGCCATGTGCCCCATGGTATGACTTTGAATAGTATGCCAAGTAACGAACCTCTGGTTCTCTACGGCCATGTGCCATAAGGCTTAGATAAAGAACTTAAGGATTTATAAACCTAATTCCTAAGAGAAAATAGTTCACCATAGTCGTGTGCCCCCATGGTATGACTTTGAATAGTCTGCCAAATAGCGAACCTCTGGTTCTCTAGGGTCATGTGCCCCAGAGCTTAAATGAAGAATCTAAGGATTTATAAATCTAACGCCTAAGAGACCGTAGTTCACAAGGGCCATGTGCCCCATGGTATTTCTTTGAGTAGTCTGCCAAGTAACAAACCTCTTGTTCTCTACGACCATGTGCCCGAAGGCTTAGATAAAGAACCAAAGGATTTATACACCTAATGCCTAAGAGACCATAGTTCACCAGGGCCATGTGTCCCATGGTATGACTTTTAATAGTCTGCCAAGTAACTAACATTTAGTTCTCTAGGGCCATGTGCCCCAGGGCTTAGATGAAAAATCTAAGGACTTATAAATCTAACGCCTAAGAGACCATAGTCCACGGAACCAAAGACGAGCCAAATGCTGATCTGCAGAAAATCTGAAGTCAACCTACATAGATTTAGACTTGGAGTCCATGGTTTAAATCTTCAGAAGATCAATAGAAGGCCCAAAGAAATCCTAGTGACAAGGCATTGCTGGAGGTTAAAAAGTGTTCGCCGAAGAAAAGATTTAGAAGCATCACAACAAAAAAAGAAGGATAAAAAGCCCCTAAGGCCAACTACAAAAAGATTTTTTGACCACAAGGACCAAAATAAGTGTTCAAAGGCCCTGCGGCCTATACGAGAATGGGGGGGGCACGAAGGCCCTATGTTCAAATGCCCACGAATGGGCCACTACAAGGGATAGACATTGGCAGAAGCCAACGCCCTCAGTGCATAATAACAAAAAAACAATTTTTATGCCATGGGGGCATATTCTTCTTCCTTCTTCTCTTCTTCTCATTCTAGGGCTCGCTACGGGAGGATCCTCGAGGCTGGGGAAATCAGGGTGACCGGAAGCTAGGGAAACCAATGTTACCTCCATAGGCGGGGGCATTTCACCTTTAAGCAACGCTTCCATACGACGCACCTCCTGGACTTCGTGATCAAAGGCAGCTAGAGGCTAGCCTTTGTACAGCCCGGTCAGATAATCCCTGGCCATTTCCCACTTGACTTTCACCTCAGCAACACCCTTCGCGATGTCCACCTTGGTGATGGTCTGATCCAATTCCTTGGCTTTGGTCCTCCCCTTGAGCATTGGCCAGCGCCTCCTTAGTAGCTTTTAGCTCCTCTTATAACTCATTGATCCTCTTGACCCTAGCCTCAAACTCCTTTTGCAGATCATTAGCCATTTTATTCTCGACTGAAAGTTCTGCCAGGGCATCCTTATTGGCTCTTCGGGCCTTGGTGGTCTCCTCCTTCAGGGCTACCACATTTCTATCCTTGAGATGGATAGCAGCTAGAATCTTCAAGAAGATAAAAATGAAAGTAAATAAACTCTTAAAGTCTCAGACAACAAGAGCTAATGGTTACTTACCCCAATGGCCCCAGAAAAGAGGTCCTCCTCAGAATAAGCTTGTGTGGCCACTATATCACCACGTCAATGGCTAAAAAGCGGTCAACCAAGCGATCTTGTTGGGAGACAAGAACCTCTATGGAAGCTAGAGTCTTGGGAGCCTCCTAGGAAAGACGAGGCTTCTTGACAGTAGGAGAGGCTGTGGGGGGGGGGGGNCATGGGGGGGCTTGTTCTCCTTGGCAGCAACGTCGCTAGCGCTGGACTCAATATCTGTCAACTTGGCGTTAGCTGCCAAGTATTTTTGAAGCACTGCGGAGGCCATATTCCTAGTTTGTTTGCTCATATCTGCTCCTGAGACAATAGAGAAACTCAGAAGAATGCAACCTCATCAATGGATTAATGTTCACTATGGTGGAAAGCTTACCAAAGATGGAGGTTGATCCCAAGTTGAACTCGCTAACTAAGAAGTGTACAGACCTAAAGCTCTTGGGTACGCGAATAATCGCCTCTGCTCCATGTCTGCCTACCTCTAGAGCTGAAGTCTTTACCCCTCCACAGATACAAAAAACGCAAAAGCGTTAGCAAGGTCAGAAAGTTATTGCCAAAATCATATCTACAAACCTTTGTAGGCCCAGAGCGTCGTAAACCCTGGATATGCCCCCACTGCAAGGAAGAAGTAACGGTCCCCGAAAGCCTCATCATTTGGCCTCCGCACCTGGTGAGGCTTATCATCCACCAGGGCCTCCCTAGCATGCCTGAGGTGGAGGTGATACCTCTATGGATCATCCTTATAAAAGAAAAACTAATAAGAGTAAAAAAAACCTCATTAGCCCCCACCTTCAGGGGCTTGAGATCCGCCAGGGCCTTGATGGAGGTTAGAATGCGGAAGGCAGAGGAGTGAATTGGCTAGGACATATCTCCAACCTATTAGCCACTTAAATGACCTGTTAGGGCAGGTTTTTTCGGAAGTCTGCCTCCAAGAAGACTTTGTAGATAGCGATCTCCCCAGAACCACATTCAGAGGCCCTTTGACATGCTCTAGGGGCTCGAAGGGGTAGACTGGGAGGCAAAGCCAAGAGAACCTGCACTTCTTCCAGATTCTCTTGCGAGAGAATCAATGGAGGGTCGAGATCCACAGTGGCTTAAGGAGACATTCTAAAAAGGTTACTTTCTATTGAGAAAACCCTATCGTAATCCTTAAAAGGCCCAATCAAAAGGAAAGGGGGTCAAGAAGGAAGTTACCGTAGAAAGAAGACGAAGTGGTCGACGATGCAAGCGGCGGAAAGGTTGAAGATTTGTGAATCAGAAGCAAGATGGTCAAGACATGCACCAATATCCTTGAGAAAATCGAAGAAAGTAAAACCCTAAGATTAATCCCAACGGTTTCCATGAATCGCATTAGCAAGATCAGTAGTTGCGAAGAAGGGAAAAGAGAAATGCGAATTATCGAAAAATCATAAAGGAACTTACCAAAAATGCTAAGGAGACGACGGTGTCTGGGAGAGAAAGAGCTTGTGATCTGACACAATGGAAAACTGATAAGTTCAAAATAATAAGGACTCTTCAGTTTCCCACTTATCTAACCCTAGATATGGTGGGCCAAAGTCAAATGAATCTTGATGTCGCAATCAGATTACGGCCCAAGAACACGTCCACAAATGCCGCCTGTTAACGTTAACGACCATCCCCCAATGAAGAAGCCTTGGCAGCCAGGGCCAATAAAGTTGGCGATAGCCATGGTCACGACCGCGACTGTTTAGCCTATGATGCTTATCCTACATAAGATAAAAAAAATCCGGAGTCTCCTAAGAATAAATCTACTCTTCAAATTCTACACATACAAAATGAAGAGTGGGGGACAACTGTTGGGGTAACTTTATTCTCCTAGGGCCTAGCCTTAGCTAGACCAGGAACTTATGGATAACCCCCTTGGTTGAATACGTTAACCAAGGTCTTAGCCAAGGACGCGTAGCCACGCCAAGACCATGAGCCAAGACTGAGCAAATATTCTCATTATATGATTTGAATCTTAAAGATAAGAACAATTACCTTATAGATTTATGGAATTATTCCTTATTGTATAGATCGACTCAAAACTAGAAGTTATCCATAAAAAATATGGAAATACTCTTATTCGAATACTATAAATACATAAGGAATAACCCTAATTTAAGGATCCGATTTTCATTACTTGAAACACAATCATTGTAATCGATTTCTTTAACATCAATAAAGGATTTTTTACATACTTTTGTTTTTGTTCTCTCTCCCTCAAAGAATCACTAAAAAATCTCTAAACAATAATCACACTTAGGTTATTTCATTTTAGTTTTCAAAATCTTATCTCATAATAATTTTCGTTGCGACAACTTTTTAGGATAAAATCACATTCAACATTTCAATGATGTGAAAGTGTGACAGTGATGAATCAATACTTACAAACTAGTGAACAAACAAAGGAGAAGATTGATAAATGTAAAATTTTCTCAACTTAAGGTACAAAAGATCTTTTATTTAAGTAACCATGGTTTGAGGTATTTAAAGTAGCATGCATTGATATTTTTGGAATTGATTCCTAATCACCACGTATTTAACCGTGTTTTAATTTCCATACAAAATGTGAAACTAACCTTATAAAAAATGTCTTTTGAAGAGTATTAGCAAACTGAGTCGGAATATACAAAGCTCTTTGTTATGGCGTGGAGCAAGGACCAACCTTTTTATTTGACCATACAACTGATCACACTTTTGTTTACTCTCGGAGTTGAAGAAAAGATATTTGAGAAGAAAGTGGAACACTTTGACTCATTCTTGTACAAATTTTTTATATTTTCATATGACTTATGTGTCTATTGTTTTAATTATAAAGATCAAGTTCACACTAAAGTAATGAATTCTAATATTAAAGATGATACCGTGATATATAGATTTCGATTAAAAGTGTTAGATTTTGAATGTATTGATAACCTCCGCTCTTACCTTATTAAATTAAACAAATGAATTTCTTCTATTATGATCATATATGTATTATTTATGGTAGTAACTAATAAGTGAAGAAACACTATACATATACATCTGTGTGAAAAGATGTGTTGGGTGCTATAAAGAGACGCGAGTAACACTCACTATAAAAATGAAGTGTGTGTTTCTTGTGAGATTATGATCACTTTTTCTCATCAATAAGAGAAATACAACACATAAAAAGAGTAATTACCGATCAAATTAAGAAGAGAAGAAAGTCATTTGAGGTTTTTTTTTTTTATAACAACACTTTATTGATCAAGGTACCTCAGTTCGTAAAAGAGTTGAAATACAATCAGGTATAAAAGCAAAGGATTCATATAAAACATTAGGTGGGAAGCTTAATTTTGCCAAAACATCAGCAGGCATATTGTGTCGACGAGGAGTCCATAGGATACTTGCGTCTTGAAATCGTGATGTCCAGAGTTTAATATCATGACGATATTATTGTGTTGAAAACAAACTTTATCACGAAACAGAGAGGCTACACGTAGATTGTCTCCTTCAAATTGCACTTTGATGAAACCTTTACTCCATAAAACTTGTGCCGCCATTAGCAGTGCTTGTAGTTCCGCTTCCAGAGGGTCCTGACAAAACGATCCCTGGGCATGACCAGAGAATAGGTATCGTCCCTGTGAATCACGAATTATCCAACCCGTTGTTACCGGACCCGGACGTTGAAACCCACCATCAAGGTTGCATTTAACATAATGAATTGGAGGTGGTAACCAGGAATCCAGAGTGAGAGAATTATGGGACGGTGATACATCCAATTGTGGCCCATCCTTGGTCCATTCGACTGAGTCTCTTAAGATCATAGTAACATCATCTCGCCACGTACTGCATTTCTTTTCAAAGATCAAACGATTTCGACTTTTCCATAAGCGCCAAAGGGTTAGAATTGGTATTTGCTTGTCACAAGGAGTGGCATGTAAATTGTTATGGAGCTCCGCGATTACTGATAGCTTTTCCGACAGCGTAGTGTAAGGGCTGAGCATCGATAGATTTGGGAGATTGATACCCCTCCAAACTGCTTTCGCATGCGGACATAAAAAGAACAAGTGGTCAAGGGTCTCCTCAGCTAAGCAACACCGTTTGCAGATTGAGTCCGTAGAAATGTGCCGATGTCTAAGTATGGAACCTACTGGTAATGCAGAAGAAGATAGTCTCCATAGGAAGTGTTTAAGCTTTGGAATCGTGTTAAATTTCCACACTTGTTGTTTAAAGGCTATATTTCCTGGAGGTGGTATCATTTGGGCCTCATGCATATGTGAAGCGAGCCAGTAACCCGATTTGACCGTATAGAAGCCATCATTCGTATAATCCTACCCAACCATATCAGGACCAGACGACATACTCAACCTTATTTGGAGAATTGTTGCTACATCCTCATGGTTTATGTTAGCTTGCAACTTGTCAATGTTCCAGCCTTTGCGTGACGGAAGTAGTAGATCTTTAACCAAATTTAGTTGTTGAATAGGACCAGTGAGTTGACGAGGTGGTCTGGGAGGCTTTGTAGGTAACCAGTTATGGGACCATGTCAGTGTATTCTTCCCATTATTAATCAGAACCCTTAATCCTCTTCGCACTAGATCTCGTCCACAAAGCAAAGATCTCCACAAATATGACGGCTTACGGCCGACCGATGCCTCTAGGATTGAGACGTTTGGAAAATATCGACCTTTTAAGACACGACTTGCCAACCCTTGAGTCCCATACATCAACCGCGAAACCTGTTTTCCCAGTAAGGCTACGTTAAAATTCTCGATATCCTTAAATCCAAGCCCACCTTCTTTTTTAGGTAGTCCAAGTCGCTTCCATTGAAACCAATGCATACTCTTGTTTCCGTGATCTTTACTCCACCAGAATTTTGCTAACTCTGCCTCAATATCTTCACAAACTCCTTGTGGTAGCTTAAACACATTCATTGTGTATACCGGGAGGGCAAGAGCTACTGTTTTTAGTAAAACCTCCTTACCTGCTTCTGCAAGGAAGGAGTTTGACCAGTGGCTAGTACGCTGTTGAACGCGTTCAACAATAAATTTAAAGATGTCATTCTTCTTTTGCCCAACAAGCTCTGGTAATCCTAGGTATTTGCCATTACCTCCATCATTATGGATTTGTAATAGCCTCCTCATTCTGGATTTAACACCGTGAGATTCACCGTTTGCCCCGACATCGATTCATAAAGTTGCAACGTTTCCTGGATAGCTTTCCTAGATCGGGGATGAGCATGACATAAGAAAAGTGTATCATCAGCGAACATTAGGTTGGATATTGTTGGACCCGTGTTGCTAAGTTTGATTCCCTTTAACTTCTTCGCCATGGTAGCTTGGTCAAGGATATGAGTAACGACCTCCGAGCAGATGATGAAAAGATATGGGCTTAAAGGATCACCTTGACGAATACCGCGACCGGGAACTATGTTTCCATGAGGGACCCCACTAATCAAAACCGAGAACATAGATGAACTTACACACGTTAGTATCCAATGTTGCCATTGATGATTGAACCCCAAAGCCTTCAATGTACGCAGAAGAAAGTCCCATTCCAACCGATCGTAAGCCTTATTGATATCCGTCTTAATTGCCATATATGATTTTGTCCACCGCTTCCGGGACTTTAAGGAATGTAAGACTTCATGGGCTACAATAATATTATCCATGATGTTTCTTCCTGGAATGAACGCCGCTTGGTTGTCTCTTACAATCGCAGGTAGATGGCATTTCAAGCGAGAAACTAATATTTTGGAGATGATTTTGTAGCTGACGTTGCACAAAGAGATTGGTCGAAAATCAGCCATTGTCTTCGGGAGGTCTTTCTTCGGTATTAAACACAGGTTAGTGTGGGTGTATTGTGGAGCTAACGTACCAGATTCGAAAAAAAATTTGATCTCCCGGCATACATCCTCCTTTACTGTCTCCCAAAATTGTTGAAAAAAGGCACCAGTCATTCCGTCGGGCCCAGGGGCCTTTGTAGCACCAATATCGAAGACAGCTGCTTTAATTTCATCTTCAGTCACTGGAGCCGTTAATTGTTCATTCATCTCAGCCGAGATGCGTGGGTTAAACTTAGCAAAAACCTTCTCCATGGCAGCGCTAGACGGCTTGGAGCTGGTGAATAGGTCTGAAAAGTAAGACTTGGCAGCCTCCGCCACTTGGGAATCACCACGAAACACCCGTCCTGTGTCATCTTCTATTGCCGAGATACGTTTTTTAGCCGAACGAGACTTCGCTTTTGAATAGAAAAATTTCGTATTACGGTCTCCGGAAGATAGCCATTGAACCCGGCTCTTAAGAAACCAATAATGTTCTTCGTCCTTATAAGCTTGGCTAAGTTGTGAGGTGATGTTCTTAATATCAACCATAGGAGTTGCTGAATCAGAGTATGCTTCCTCCAATTTTAGCTTGGTCTATTCTTCCTGTTCCATGCTGAGATAAATTTGCGTGATCCTTCAATTTTAGAAGATAAAGTCTTGTGAGTAAGCTCCCTTTTTCGCCATTCAGAGGAGAAAGCTTTACGAAATTGGTCATTATGGCCAAGACTATTATCATAATAAAATTGTTGTATACGATGTCGTTCTGGTTGTGTACAAGAGACCACTAATGGACGATGATCTGACCCCTCAAATGGTAAAAATTCAAGCAAAGCTGAGGGGTGAGCAGCAAGCCATTGAGAGTTAGCTAAAACACGATCCAAACAACAGCTAACTTTGTGTGAGTGACGTTGACCAGTCCAAGAAAACTTGCTTCCGATACTCTTAAGAGGATGTAGATCGCAAGTGGCAATCATACGGCGAAAATCCGTAAAAGTATATTCAGGCCGCAAAGGCCCACCACGTTTCTCGGCATTTGAAGTAATTTCATTAAAGTCCCCTCCTATAATCCATGGACCCGAAATTGTTGTTGACAAGCGTTCAATTCTTTCCCATAAATGATTTCGGAGTGAGGTTACCGAATTGCCATACACACACGACAAATAAAAAGATCTTGCATTGATAACAACTTCACAATGTACAAGATTAGGAGATGAAAATAACACAGAAACAACAAGAGAATTCTTCCAAAGCAGAGCTACTCCGCCACTACGTCCTATAGGTGGCACTGTATAATACAAATCATACCCAATATCGCAAACCAAGTCTCGGATGTAGTTGTCATTCTGATTTGTTTCGAAGAGACAAATGATGTCCGGGAGGTACCGCTTCCGTAGTCATTTGAGGTTTGTTCTCCATCAAAGAAACCATCAAAGAAAAAAAGTTAAAGGGGGAAAGACATTAATTGGTGAAATTGCATTCGTACTATGCCTAATCAAGTATGGATCAAGTTAGTATGTTTCTTTTTCTACAAGTAAATGTTAGGGTAGAATTAAACTAAATCTAGAATATGGTTTTGGAATATATTTCATAATCGAGATCATGAAAATTATATAACATTTCTTAACCAATCAGACGAAGGCTCTTGGTTTAACGACTCTAGGAACATACAACCATTTTAAAGAACTAATCTTGATTGGTTATAAATCGAATTCCGAATCTTCCATTTCGAAAACGGTTCACATTTTTATTTCAACTAAGTTGGTGAAATTACATACGAAATAAAAAAAAAATTCTTGGAAGATCAATAATAAGATGTTTGGACAAGAATAAAATACTAAAATATGATCAAGTTTTTTTGAAATGTTCAATCTAACAATGTCAAAAAGTCGTAACTGTTAAGTATTATATATATATATACACTTTTTACTTGTGTTTGCTATAAATTATATAAGTATAATAATTGCTTTATAAAAGAAATGGTACGATGGGTGAGATAGAGAGATGAAAGAACAAGATTGAGTTTTGTATTAGTCCTCTTACTTTACAAGACTCAATCCCACATATATATAGTGGGAGGAAACGAGTATAAGTCGGTATCAAAAGGATAAGTTACTTTTACTTCATGAGTAAGTAACTTGTATTATAAAATAAGAAGTGGATAATCATCCAATATTTAACACTCCCCCCCTTGATTATTCAATCTAATTAACGTATTGTATATTGTCTCGTTAAAAATCTTATCATGGAAAAATTCATTGGGATAAAAACCATAACGAGGGAAAAATAGTACAATCTCCCCCTCAAAATGATGGATCCTTCTTTTCTCATAAATCTCGCAGATGACACGTTTCGATACTTTGCACATATTTTCTAAACATCGTAGGGGGAAGCGCCTTTGTGAATAAATTTGTCGGATTCTCACTTGTACGAACATATTGGACCTCTACTTCTCGATTTTTCTTGAGCTCTTGTGTATAAGATAAGAACCTTTGAGGAACATGTTTCGTTCGGTCACTCTTGATGTAACCTTCTTTGATTTGTGTGACACATGCAGAATTATCCTCAAATAGAATTGTTGGCTCTTTAGTAGTCACCAGACCACTCGCTTCTTGTATATGTTGAGACAAAGATCTGAGCTATACGCATTTCCTACATGCCTCATGTAACGCAATTATTTCTGCATAGTTTGAAGAAGTGGCATCCAAAGTCTGTTTCTGTGATCTCCAAGAGATCGCTGTTCCACCGATAGTGAAAGCGTATCCTGTTTGCGATCGAGCTTTATGCGGATCCGACAGATATCTTGCATCTCCAAAACCAACTAAACCAGATTCTGGGTTTCTAGTATAAAATAACCCTAAGTCAATGGTTCTTTGAAGATAACGAAATATATGCTTTATTCCTGTCCAATATCTGCGCGTAGGGGATGAACTATATCATGTAAGCAAATTAGTAGCAAATGTTATATTCGGTCGAGTGCAATTTGCAAGATACATCAATCCACCTATAGCGCTCATGTAAGGTACTTCAGGACCTAACACTTCTACGTTATCTTCACAGGGTCTAAACGGATCCT
>OVAN01006654.1:0-20927 GCA_900406275.1 Anastatica hierochuntica
AAGACTGCACATCTTACAAGGAGAAGTAGAACCTGAAGAAAGCATGAGGAACATCGCCTACAGATAAATTTATAACGGATTACCGAGAAAATGAGACATATTGTACTAAATCCATAACATAAACTACAAGAATAAAAAAAATAACATACCGTATAATGCATGTTATATATGAGAAGAAGATCGACAATCACTTCATAATGAGAGGGAAAAAGTGCACAAATTACATGGTAGAAAAACACCTAAACAAAAATATTATATATATCTAATACTAAAGAAACATTTGCTCCCATTTATAGATTACTAAAGGAACAATCTACAATGGCGAGACCGACATTCTTGCTATGTAAAAAACACATGAAGTCTTCCCGAAGAGAAGATATGAGCACCAACAAGCATGCCTACACTACATGAGGTTGTTTTGTCGAGAAACTTTGTATTCATGTGGTTAACTAAAAGCCCTATGCCTATTGAACATTTTTTAAATTTTAAACACATTAACATTAGTTATTGCTTTCATATTCAAATTACTAAACTTCTAAACATTACACACTCTTAATAAGAATGCACTGTAATAAAAACACTACAAATAAAAAATAATTTCATCAAACCATACCTCAAACTTGAGAAGTTAGAAAAAATACAAACACAAAGCCACGCGTAGCGCGAGACTTCCCCTAGTCTTTGTAAAACTAATAAATATATATTAGTTGATCGTCTAATGATTTTAAAATTAAAGTAAAAGTCACCAAATATTATTTGAAAATTCTAAATTCAAAAGATATTACATATTGCTAATGTTAGATTAAAAAAACTTACTGAAATAAAAGTAATCGTACAATTGAAATCTCAAGATCTTATAGTTATTAATCGAACACGGTTTAACTTTCGTTTGACAGTTTGCTAGTTTCCCGTTTTTTACTGGGTTTGATATGAAATTGTAGCCGGGTTACTCTCTTGGGTTTTACCATCAACCCAACCTAACTTTTGTTCTGGTTCGCTGTTGAGCCCGGTCTGACCTCCAGTCCGATCTGGTTTTAAAATCATTTTTTATGTCAACACATTTTTTATAAACCCCACTTCACTTTTGTACATGAAAATAGGGTGAAAAATAAACATGAACCGAAAATTCGAATCGTAATCAAACCAACTGAATAGTAAAAAAGTTCAAATGGTTCCTCTTGTAAAATATTTCGTGTAATAAACCAAAAATGAAATCGGATACTCAAAAACCAAAAACATATACCTAATTAATATTCTACATTTACTAATCTTCAAAAGTAAACTAATGTTTTACTTTTTCTTGAGAACTCTGTTTTCAAATGTATTCAGAAAGTTAAGGGCAAAATGTACCCAAACTAAATCAAATCCGAATATTTTTTCGTTTTTAAGACAATTAAGCAAAAATATTTTGTTTTTTTAATAACCTTTTTTCGAACTTATTTATAAAATTATTCGAACGGTTTCTACTTCTATGCAATCAAATTACCCAAAATCTTAATAGTCCAAACTGAATCGACCTGAGAACCCGAATGCGGGAAAAAAAACATATACTAAACGGTGGAATCTTCTATATCACTGTCATTAGTTAATTCACTGAAACTAAAATTATATATACTATTAAAATATAAGCACAACAACTTTACATACCGTGTGATATTACTAATTTTGAACTCTTATATTAATAAAATTATACCCCCTAATATCTCGTATAACAACTTGATTATTCAATTAATTAATTCAATTAATTAATTTGGTTAATTAGTGAATAATTATCCTTTCAATTTTTAAATACTTCTACATATACACTTCAATAATTAACAATTAAAAAATAACATTTTATAACTGAATTGGATAATTTATTGAGTCATGGATCGATCTGATCCGATCGGATTCAACTAGGTTTAATGATATATTACAAATAGTATTACAAGAGAGAATAAATGTATTATTTTATTATAATTGAAAATAAACATATTATCTTAAAATATACAAAAAAACAATTAAAATAGCAATATTTTTAAAACTAAAAATTTAATTTTGCCCAAAATTTGTAAAAATTAATAAAGTAAATTAAATTACATGCTTATCGGTTCGAATCTGTTTTAATGGTTCTTTCCGGTTCTTTATCGGTTTAATCTGGTCTTTTAATCGGTCTAATTCTCTTCGGGTTTATTATTGATCTAAACCGGCTATGTTTCCGGTTTAAGGTCGAATCCGGTCCGATCTTCTGACCAAAAGAAAAACTAATTTTTATTGTGATATTAATAATCTATATCGTTAATATGTTTAAGTAATATGAAAGTATTTCTTCTTTACTATAATTTATTTATAATAAAAACTCATATTATCTTTAAATTTCTTTTGTATTAGAATATACTAAAAATTTGAACTACGCACTTTGAAAGCGCGGATCAAATCTAGTCAATACTTTTAAAACAGAAGCACAACAACATTTGTTTACGTGTGATATGCACCCTTTTAAAATCATGTCTTAAACAAATATTCCCCTAATCTTTATATATATAACAAATTTTATTCATATTCTATTTGAATGATAGCATATTATAATAAGGACAAATAATTCGTTTAAATAGTATAGATGTCGAGCAATAAATATCATATATCCTGTGTTTGAAACTCCGATATTAACTCCTAACATCTTTTATGGTAACAATTTATTTGACAGAATATAATTAGTTTTAAATGCAAAGATATTGGTTGATTTATTGTATTTTTATGATAATTGAAAAAATGTTCCTAGAAAATATTTTATTGTGCGATTAAACTCTAGCATCAATATTAGAAAATTTAAATTATGAAAACTTTAAATATAGGAAATAACTATGTATTTATAAAATATTCATATTAATTCAATGTTCAAAATAAAAATTATGTGTTCTATAATAAAAAACCCGACAACGTTAATACAAATGAATTGATTTTATAATCGCATTATTGTTTAGCACATGATATAAATATATGGTAGGATAAACTCATTTTTATTTCGAAATCGAGTCAACAATACATATCGTTAATAAATTCAATAATAAAAAAATATTTTTTACTATAGTTTATCTATACTATTAAAACTCATATCATCTTTAAATTTTTTCCTTTTACATTATACAAAAAAATATCAGGTGCTTTGAAAGTGCGCGTCAAAATCTAGTCTTTTCTATTAAAATAGAAGTACTCAAACAGTTTCATGTGTGATTTTTTAAACTGAATATATCTTACAAATCTTATTAAATATATCTAATGAATTAAAAGAAATAAAAATGACTCTAATTACTTCACAAATCAAAAAATTCTCAAAACATTAAAAATATAACTATAAGATATATTTAAGTTTAGTTATTTAATATTTTTAAATAAAAAGTACTTCAACGGGTTTTGTTTTACGATATTTCCCATATCGAATATTACCCAAATCGAATCATACCTAAACACGTACGAATACCCGGAAAACCTAAAATCTCAAATTTAGACTCGAACCCAAAACTCGAAATAGATAAAAAAATTTAATAATTCTGAACCTAAACCCGAACTCGAAATTTAGAATAACCAAAAATCTCGAACTCGATACTCAAAAAATTCTAAACGTGATTAATAAGAGAATACATGAAAATAAAAAATACCGCACGTTTGCGCGGGTCAAACTCTAGTAAACATTAAAATCTGTAGACACTAAAATTACGGAAAGAAGCATAGGTGCTTAGCAATATCATTACAAATATTAGTAAGAAAAAGGAAAAAAACCTTTCTTACCATGTTATATATAGGCATATATACAATATAGATATTTATGTATTAAATGTTAATTGTGTAATTTGCTATTCCCTAAGTAGAACTCTAGTGCTTTACTATATATATGTATGTACATCATTACATCAATAATAACTAAGATTATTTTTCTACATGGTATCAGAGTCGGCGATACCGAACCTCTAAGAAACAAAAAACCCTTATTCCCATCTTCTTCTTCCTCACTTTTCTCTCTCGGCCACCATTGTTCTCTCTGTTTTCTTCTTCTTCACTACCATTATCCACATACTTTTTCGTCTCTCTACTTCTCAAATACGATGGCTGCTACGGAAAACACTTCTTCTGCCTCTGTAACTGAAGCAATCACAATCAATAATCAAAGCCTCCTTCATGTCAATATGACAAATGTGGCCAAGCTCACTCTGACAAATTACATCATGTGGAGTAGACAAGTTTATACCCTTCTAGATGGATATGATCTTGTTGGCTTCCTTGATGGATCGGTAATGGTTCCTGCTCCAATAATTACTAATGGTAATACAATCGTCGCAAATTCGGAGTACACGCACTGGAAGCGTCAAGGTCGACTCATTTATAGCGGACTTCTTAGCGTTATTGACCCCACAATTCAACCTCTGCTATCTCAAACCACCATAACTGCTGCGATATGGGAGAAGCTAGCCTCGAAACTGAGTCGCAGACACATAAAAAAAAAATTCAAGGAACAAGTCCGACAATGGACCAAAGGATCCAAAACCATCGATCAGTTCTTCCAACGTCTGACCACTAAATTTGATCAACTTGCAATCCTTGGAAAACCTGTTGAACTTGATGATCAAATTGAACACATTTTAGAATGTCTCCCCGATGATTATTGAACTGCCGTTGATCAGATTGAAGGACATGATATTTCTCCGTCTCTCACAAAAGCTCATGAACACCTTTTAGATGATGAGGCCAAAATGTTAGTTGCGGTTGTTGCTCCAATATCACATGTACTAACCACGGCAAATGCTGCTACTCATCGCCCCATTCAGACTAGTTGTGGATACAGTAGACCACCTCATCGTCCTCCTTTTTAGGGGAAAACACAACAACATAACTCCAACAACAGATCGGAAAAAGCACCATGTCCATATCGGGGCAAATGTCAACTGTGTGGGACGTTCAAACACTTGGCCTGTCACTGTTCTCTCTATACTCAGAAGACAAATCAAAAAGGACTTCTTTCGGTGCAACCGTCCTTTCCTCCTTGGCAACCGAGAGCCAACGTCGCTACTGCCAATCAATACTCTCTGAACACATGGCTTCTTCATAGTGGCGCGACACATCACATAACATTCCGATTTCAACAACTTAGCACTTCATCAACAATACAATGGTACTGATGAAGTGGTAGTTGGTGATGGTTTAGGTCTTTCAATCTCTCACATTAGTTCCACTTTATTATCTTCTCCCAATCGTAACTTAGCTCTAAACCGTGTTCTACACGTCCCAAATATCCACAAAAACCTCATACATATCTATCGACTTTGTAACACTAATCAGATTTCGGTTGAATTCTTTCCAGCTTCATTTTAGGAGAAGGACCTGTGCACGGGGTCCCATTACTCCAAGTAGCGACTATGGATGAGCTATATGAATGGTAGGTGTCACCGTCGATAATCAAAGTTTCTTGTCTACTTTATGCAAACTAGTACTTATTCGTCTTCGCACTCTTGTCTCGACCATCCAACTCCTTCTATATTAAATTATGTCATTTCTCAATTTGATTTACCCGTTTATTCCTCTTCCAATAAACATTTGCAGTGATCTCATTGTCTTATTAATAAAAGTCATAACTTCCTTTTTCCACAACTTCAATTACTTCAACTAAACCATTACAATATGTTTTCTCTGATGTTTGTACCTCCCCTATTATCTCCACCGAAAACCATAAACACTACCTTATCCATGTTGATCACTACACTCGTTATACTTGACTATACCCACTAAAACAAAATTACAAGTTCGAGATACATTCATTGTCTATAAGTCTCTTGTAGAGAATTATTTTCAAACCAGAATTATCAACCTCTACTCGGACAACGGTGGTGAATTTCTAGATCTCAAGATTTATCTCTACGAACATGGGATCTTCCATCTCACTACACTGCCACATACACCTGAATACAACGGTATTTCAAAACGCAAACATCGCCATGTAGTCGAGACGGGTATGACTCTATTATCACAAGTCGATGTACCCAAAACATATTGGCCGTATGCCTTTGCGGCAGCTATCTTACTCATCAACCGTCTCCTGACGCCAATGCTCTCCAATCGTTCACTATATCAAATGATCTTCAACAAACCACCCAATTGCACCAAACTAAAGATTTTTGGCTGTCAATGTTACCCAGGGTTCGTCTTTACAACAACCACAAGCTTGAAGATAAGTGCAAACTTTGTGTATTTCTTGGATATATATATATCTCGCCATGTCCAATTTGATTAATCTCTCTTCCCCTTTCGCCGAACATCATCATCTTCCACTCCCCCCACAACACACAGTGACCTCATTGTCTTCTTCATCGGTCCCATTTATAGCTCTTCCGTAGCCAGCTCCGTCAGTAACGGCGACCCCGTCCTCAGCTCCTCATCAACCACCGGAGCCACCAACTTCATTGATAGCGTCAAATTCATCTGACCTTCAAGTGATAAAATTTTTGAAAACAGGTAATCCTTCTAACTCTCTTCTAAAAAATTCCTCTACAGGTCCAATTAATCTAAGCTCAACTCCATTAAATCCCCCATATCAATTCAGACCCAACATCAACTACCAAATGATCCAGCCCAACAACAAACAAACCAAATCCCCAACTCCACAATTACACCATCCTCTTTGGCACAACCAAATCAAGCCATTCCGAAGAGAACCATCACCACAACTCAGCCACAACCGCCAGCTCCCACAAATCATCATCGAATACAAACCAGATCTAAAAACAGTAGTTTAAACCGAAACCCAAGTTCAACCTCTCCACCACTGTAAAACCAATCTTAATCTCAACAAACCAATGTGACTCAAGCTTTGAAAGAAAAAAGGTGTCATAATATATGTGGTATGGAGATGAACACTCAAATTGGCAATCACGTATGGGATTTAGTCCCAGCTTCACCACGCCAAAGTGTGGTCGGATGTTGTGGGGTCTTCACCATGAAACATCGTCCCAATGGTGAAATTGAGCGAGACAAGACCGACTTGTTGCTAAAGAATTCCATCAATGTCCTAGAGTCGATTACACATAAACTTTCAGTCCAATAATTAAGACGACAACGACTCATCTCGTTGTTGGTGTTGCAGTCACGAGATCATGACCACTTTATCAACTTGGTGACAATAACACATTCTTACAAGGAAGCTTGAACGAAGAAATATAAATGACGCAACCTCCCGGTTATGTGGATCCTAAAAGACCATACTATGTCTTCCACCTCCGAAAAGTGATTTATGGTCTCAAACAAGCTCCTCGCGCCTGGTATACTAAGTTACGCAATTATTTAATCTCTTATGGTTTTGATAACTCTTATGCAAATACCTCTATGTTTGTTTATCTTCACGGCAATCACGTCAAATATCTTCTTGTTTATGTTGATGACATCATTTTCACGGGCAACTCCACGTCTCTTGCCTCTCAGATTCTGCAAGCATTAGCTGACCGCTTTGTCTATTAAGGACCCTACGAAACTTCACTATTTCCTTGGGGTTGAAGTTTCGAGAACAGAAAGAGGACTACACATGAATCAATGTTGCTATATAATCGATCTGCTAACCAAGACAACTATGCTTTCTGTCAAACCGGTCACAACTCCTATGGAAACCTCACCAAAGTTACATTTAACATCAAGCGACATCTTACCTGATCCAAAAGAGTATCGCACCATGGTTGGTATTCTTCAATATTTGGCATTCACAAGACCGGACATCGCTTATACCGTTAACCATCTCTCCTAATTCATGCACTCTCCACGAGCAGATCATTGGACGCAGCAAAGCGTGTACTTCATTATCTTGTTGGCACACTGTCACACAGTATTTACTTCAATGCCAACAATACTCTTACTCTCCATGATTTTTCGGATGGTGATTGGCAAGGTAACCATGATAATTTTGTTTTTACAAATGGATATGTCATCTACCTCAATAACCATGCTATCTCTTAGGCTTCGAATAAAAAAAAGAGTGTAGCCTGATCATCCACTAAAGCCGAATATCGCTTTGTCGCCAATCTTGCTTCTAAACTTCGATGGATTTGCTCGTTACTCACGGAAATGCACGTCCCACTATCAACCCAACCAGTTACTATTACGAAAACATATGAGCTACTTACTTGTGCGCAAATCATATCTTCCACTCCCAGATGAAGCACGTGGCTATTGACTATCATTTCATTCGTCAACAAATACACATTGGTGCACTTTGAATATCTCATGTGTCAACGAAAACCAACCAGAAGACTCATTTACTAAACCACCTTCCCGGTCATGATTCCTAGAAGATTGTTGCAAGATTGGAGTGATCAAGATCCCTCCATCTTGAGGGAGTGTATAGACATATACAATATAAATATTAATGTATTAAGGTTAATTGTGTAATTAGCTAATCCCTAAGTAGAACTCTAGTGCTCGACTATATATATGTACATCATTACATTAATAATAACTAAGATCATTTCTCTAGATTATATAATATTAGGGAAATGACATTGGATTTGCAGTAAATCAAAGTTTTGCAGAAATGATAAAACCCACACGAAATTTGTTAACGAAGTTCGGCCAATTTTTATATACGTTTCCGGACTTGTTACATATTTTTTATATTATCAACCCCGAAAATTTACAATAGGCTCAATACACACCCGAGCCTAAATACACTCAAGAAATTACTCTTAATTTCTTATGAAAGAAATTTTTTTCCCACCTCTCATGTTCTCGTTTTTCCCTCACTCGAAGCTCTTCTTCTTCTTTGTTTTTTGGGATGAATACTATCTTCTCATCATGACCATATTTTTATAGGAGTAGTTAAGGGTTTATGAGCCAAAATATTTGATAAGTTAACACCTTTCGAGCTGCCTTCTTTGATCAAAGATGACGACCACCATCTGAGCCGTCAAGTCATAACTGTCCATTTTGTCACACTGTCCATGCTGATCTTTGACTTAAAATCTCCTACTTGAAGACCGATTTCAATATGTCTCCACACATTGATCAACGTAGCAGGTCTTCCATGCTTGTTATTCTAACAAGCCAACTAAGGTTACACACAACCTCAACTTCTTACAACGCATGACCTTTTTTAGCATGTATGCCAAATTCTTACTTCCTAGAATCTTCTCAAGCACTAGCACTCCATCCTCTAAAGCTGATTTGATGAAGTGATACCGAAGTTGTTTGTGCTTTGTTTGGGCAAGGTAAATTGGATTCTTTGCCAAATCGATGATACTTATACTATCATAGTACAACACACTTTTCTCTTGGTTACATCCTAGTTTTTGTAGAAATGAGTGTAACAACATCATCTCCTTTGTTACCTTTATGACCACAACATACTCCGCTTCACAGCTTGATAGAGCAGCGATTTTCTGCAACTTTGAAACCCGACAAATTATAGTACCACCAAAAATGTAGACATACCTGAATGTGCTCTTTTTACTTTCAATATCGTCTCCATTGTCACATCAACATATCCCAACAAACATAGCATCAAACTTGGATTCCCTTTCAGATACCTGAAAATTCACTTAACAGCTTTCCAATGTTCCTCTCCTAGATTGCTCATGAACATGCTAACAATCCCACTGCATATGTTATGTCTGGTCTTTTACATACCATCACATATATCAAGCTAAAAATAGGAGAAGCATATGGAACTTTATCCATATATGCCATCTCGTCTTCAGTCATTGGAGACTAATCTCTGGATAACCGAAAATGACTTGCTAGCGGAGTATTAAGTAGCTTCGCATCATCCATGTTAAACCTCTTGTGGGCTTTTTCACATACTCCAATTGTGATAACTAAAGACCCTTCTTGATTCTACTAATTCTCATCCCAAAAATTTGTGTTGCTTCTCCAAAATATCGCCAACTCTTCTGAGAGTCTTGTCTTCAAATTATTGATCTCGTGTAAGTTTACTCTCACTATTAGCAGGTCATCAACATACAAGAGTAATATCAAGTAGGACTCTCCAACCCTCTTGAACTAATAGTAGTGGTAAGCCTCACACATCAAGAAGTCAATATTTTTCATAAAGCTGTCAAACCTTTTATACCGCTGTCTTAGAGCTTTTTTTATAAACCATAAAAACTCCTTTTAAGCTTGCATACCAGATATTTTTCCCCTTTGACTTTCAAGCCTTCAGGTTGCTTCATATAAATTTCTTCATCTAAATCACCATGAAAAAAATGTTGTTTTCACATTCATCTTCTGAAGATGTAAATTTTCCTTTGCTACCAGTCCAAGAAAAGTTCTTATTGTTACCAGCTTGACTACAGGGGAGATGATTTATGTATAGTCAATGCCCTCCTTTTGCTGGAACCCCTTCAAAACAAGCTTTGCTTTGTAATGCTTGCTACCATCGTATCCTTCTTTTATCCGGTAGACCCACTTGTTATGTAACACTTTTTTCTCTTTAGACAACTCAGCTAACTCCCACATATGATTGAAAACTCCACTTGATCGACTCATCAACTTGCATTGCCTCTTCATAACACTCAGGCTCGCCTCTATCTATTAGCAAAATGTAGTTGAGCGATGGAGAAAATCTTACATACTTCTTGATGATTCTCATTGACTGTTGTAACTTTGTAACCAGTGTATGTGGGATTACTTATGAATCATCATTCTCACTTGCCTTACCATTCTCTTCTTGAGAAATTTGTTCTTTTGCTATTGCGTTATCTTGTAGCAACTCCGGTGCCTGGATTTCTCCCAAACCAACAACTTTAGACTCCTTCTCTCTGAGCTTTCTTTTCTTTTATCCTTGTACAACACTTCTTCGTTGAACACAACATTCTTGCTGCAGATGATCTTCCGATTCATGTCATCAAAAAATCGTTAACAAAACTTCATGCTACCATAACCAATGAAGTAACACTTTTTCAATTTTGCATCAGACTTACTTCTTGCATCATCATCAGGATGAACATAAGCTACATAACCAAAAAAATTTAAGACAAAAAGATTTACTTTCTTGCCGCTCCATATTTCTTCAGGGATCTTGAATCCCAACGGTATAGTTAGTCCTCTGTATATTAAGAAGGTTGCAGTATTGATTGCATCCACCCAAAATGTCTTAGGCAATGCACAATGTAATCACATGGTCTGTACGCGCTCATTCGAAGGGTTGTTCATCCTTCCGGCTTTTCCATTTTGATGAGGCATTCTAGGAATAGTCTTCATCATCTTGATCCCATTATCAGCACGATAGCTTCTGAATTCATCGCTAAGGTACTCTCCTCCATTATCAGGTTTTAGGCACTTCAATTTGAGGTTCGTCTCAATCTCAACCATGACACTCTATCTTTTGAAAACCGAGAACACTTAAAAAATTGTATTTCATGAAGTAAACCCACAAATATCATTTCAAAAAAAAGTGGAAAGGTTGGCTTTCTTGTGGATTCATCAATAAAGGTCACATACTAGTACGAACCTTCCAGCGATGCAACAAGAGCAGGTATGCACACTTAAGTGTACAAAAGCTCTAACTTTTTAGATTTTGACTCTCTTCCTTGTCTCGAGAAACTAACTCGTTTCTATTTTCTAAGGATGCAACTTTAACATATCTGATGATTCATTATCTTCATATTTGGAAGCATGCCATTTTCCACCATGAGTTTTATTCCTTTCTCACTCACGTGTCTCAACCTACAATGCCACAACCTGGTTTGTTTGACATTATCAACAACAACAATTGTATTTTTTGTAATTAGTCGTCATATACATAGTGCCTCTTTTATGACCTCTAGCAACCTCCATGGAACCTTTCTATACTCTCCAAACTCCCTCACCAAAGTTGACATCGTGTCATGTACAATTAACTTTTCCTATTAAAATCAGATTTCTCAACAACTTTGGTACATGCCTAACCTTTGTGATCTTCCTCACGTATCTGTCTAACATCTTTAAATTGATATCTCCAATACTAATTATTTCCAAAGGTAAACCAACAGCAACATATACCTTCCCATAATTTCCCGCAACATAATTCTCCATAATGTTGTGATGTGGTGTAGAACGACGCTCTTGAGTTTACCATCCAAGAATCGATCAGGCAATCAACATAGGAGATCGATGCTTTGGTGGTATTTACAGATACATCATGAGCTTCCCTCTTTATCTAGAAATCAATAGTTACTAATAGTGAATTAGCGATTTAACGTGTAACTGTATTAGCTCTACCTACCTTGTTGTTTTCCTTTTTGGCGGTGTCCAATAATTCTTCTTCATATGGCATGTCTCCCCACAATTCCAACATTCAGCAGGATTTTTGAACTTGGAATGACCTCTTCTATTCCTTGGCTTCGATCTTCCTTTTCTCCGGTTTTTTTGTCTTGGTTTCTTCCTCTGTTTACCACGTTGAAAGCAGAGCTCATTGATGTCTCGCCAGAATCTATCCTTCGAACTTCTTGAGAAAGGATACGATCTCGAATATCATTGAATTTAAAGTTCTGGTTACCTACATAATTAATAACTGCTGCCCTCATTGGCTCCCAACTATTTGGCAGAGATGAAAGAAAATTTAGTGTTCGCACTTCATCATCAAACCCGATTTCAACGGATGACAATTGGTTGACAATTTTGTTTAACTCATTCACATGTTATGCAACAGGACCGCCTTCTTCCATCTTCAAGTGGAAGAGCTTCTTAATGGGAAACACCTTATTATTTGCGGAAGGTTTCTCATAACATATCCGAGAGAAATTTTATGAGCCCTTCTGTGGTCTTATCCTTCACAACGTCGTGAGCAGTGTTTTTCGACAAGGTTAACCTGATATCACCCAAAACTTACCTATCAAGGAGATTTAACTCTTCCTAATCCATCTTCTCAGGCTTCTAACTTAGTGGTTGATGAAGCTTCTTTTCGTACAGATAATCTTCAATTTAAATTCTCCAAAATGAATAATTTGTACCAATAACTTTCCCAATACTGTGTGTCGAACCATCTTCGCTTCCCACTGTTTCTGATTATTTGTAAACCGTCATGTATTAAAAAAAAACCCTATGTCAAGAAACAAAAAATTCCCGATAAAATTTTACTATTCATCACATTCACTTTTCATGTGAATAGTAACCCTGCAAACAAAAATGAATGAAATTACTGCGACTTTGGCTCTGATACCAGTTGTGAGGGAAATAACGTTGAACTTGCGGTAAAATGAAATTAACAGAAACGATAAACACGTATACAGAATTTGTTAAGGGAGTTCGACCAACTTTTTCTTACGTCTTCGAACTTGTTACAGTTTTTTATTATCAACCCAAAAGATTTAAAACACTCTCAACTCACACCCGATCTCAAATACACTCAAAAATTACTCTTAATTTCTTATAGAAGAAAAAAATATTTTCCCTACCTTTCACATTCTTTCTTTTCTCTCTCAGAAACTCTTCTTCTTTTTTTTTCAATTTGGAATGAATATCTTCTTCTCATCATGGCCATTTATTTATAGGAGTATTGATGAGTTTGGTGAGCCAAAACAATTTGACAAGTTAACACCTTCCCAGTGCCTTCTTTGAGTAAAGATGACGACAATCATCCAAGCCATCAAGTTGTCACTGTCCACACCGTCACACCATCTACGGTGATTTTTTACTAACATTTAAGTGACTAACTATACCAGTAAAATATTTTCTTTTTTGAAAAAGACTACATGTGTGAATTTGTTACATATATTTATCTCCACGTACGGGTAGACACTAGCTCATATTAATATCCATTTTGATTGTCCTTCTTTAACCGGTTCTTTAAATTCGCACACAAATACATAAGACTGCATGAATCCACGAAGCCAATACTTTTTTTTTGTTAAATACAATGCTAATACTTAAATCTTTGTAAATTTAGTTATGACTTACTAAGAAATCATGCTCACCCATTTTTCATATAAATATTATTAGTACATGTATATATAAATATAAAACCTAGATATATAAGCATATAAGGAGACACAACCATTACCTCATGGAATAGATCTACTGACCACGAACAAAGCAACGAGAAGCTTAGGATTCTCGAACATGGAGAGAAGGACATATCAGACGGTAGCTTCTTCTCCTTGCAGGAACAAACGACGGCGACGACGATAGAACGACTCTCAGGTGAAAAGCGGCGGCGGCACGAGTCTCTTCTGCAGAATTTCAGTGTGTTTCTCTGATGCTCCTCCTCTGAGTCCTTAAGCCTCCTTTTAAATGAAAATGAAAGAGGAGGCATTAGGTTAAAATCCAATCGCCCACAATTTCCTTTTGCGCCTTTCTCAACTCTATGAGCCACAAGGTCCGAGATATTACAGTTCTTCCCCATTTTAAAAGACTTCGCCCCCGAATTCAAACCTCTGCTAGACTGTCCAATCTGACTTTCAAAAAATCAGGGTAATATGCTCTCACCTGATTCTCATCCTCCCAGGTCTCTTCCTCGATACCACAACTTTTTCAACATACTGAGACCATTACAATCCTCTTCCTTTGAACCTCCTTCTCAAGCCTTTCCAAGACCTCAACATGTCGACTATGCACTGACAAGTTTCCTTCCACGTTAGTCAATGTCTGGAGCAAAATGAACTTTGGCTCTCTATCAACCTTCCTCAGAACTGACACGTGAAACACATCATGGAAGTCTAACAACTCATGTGGTAAGCTCAAATGGTACGCTACTATTCCAATACGCTCAACGATGGGTACGGTTCCATGTACCTTGGTCTAAACTTCTTTCGCTTACAATCCTTGTGTCCTCCTTGAAATTTCCCCATTTTTAGGAACACCTCATCGCCTACTTCAAACTCTAGATCCTTTCTTCACTTATTGGCATAACTCTTCTGACGAACATGGGCTTCGTTTTGCCAGATGTTGAGCAGTTCCACTTGCTCTGCCGTGTCTTGAACCATACTCATCTCTAGGTCTCTTCTCTCTCCAACTTCAGACCAACACAAAGGTGTATGACACGACCTATCATACAATGTCTCATAGGATGGCATCCCTATGCTAACATGGTAGTTGTTGTTGTAAGAAAACTCCACTAACAGTAGGTACTTTACCCAGTTCCCTATCCAGTCTAGCACAGAGCCCCTCAAAATGTCCTCTTAAGTCTGGATCGTCCTCTCCGTCTAAAAATATGTCTGAGGGTGATATGTCGTACTCAGGTGTACCTTAGTTCCCACTGCTTTCTGAAAGGCCTACCAGAACATAGAGGCAAACTTGGTATCCTTGTCAGACACTACACTAACATGTACTCCATCCAACCTTACTATCGTATCCAAGTAATCTGGGCCAGCTGGTTGGCTCCTTTCGCTTTTTTTATTAGTAAGAAATACACACACTTGATGAGTCAAACCACGATCACCCATATAGTAATCTTTCCACCACTGGTCTTTGTTACCATATCCCATTGCCATTATGGTAATAGTAAGTTCTGGAGTACCCACTTGGAACTTGGTGTTCAACTTTCACCATCTGGCATGTCAGATACTTCGATATCCAATCAAGTACATCTCTCTTCATGCCGCTCCAGTGGTAGTATTTTTTCAAATCCCAATACATCTTAGCACTCCCCAGGTGAATAGAGAAACACAAGTGGTGCACTTGCTGCAACATCTCCTTCCTTAGTCCTTCATCCATAGGCACGCATACTCGGTTCTTAAACATGTAGGTCCCATTAACTACTATGTGATAACCAGTCAACTCCTTATGAACTAGCTTTCACAACAACTCGTCCTTTTCTTGGGTTGTCGAATTCTCAATAACAAATCGGCCTTGTCTACTGTCTATAGAACTGCCTTGTTTTCCTTCATGATAGTAGCACACAAATTTAGGTTTGTTGTTGTGGAGACAAGTTCTTCAAATTCTCTTGCCTTTGCTACATCACTTCTCCTCCTACTCAGAGTGTAAGTTACCGAGTTAGCCTTACTAGGGTGATACGCTATCTCTTATTAGTAATCTTCAAGTACTTCCATCAATTTGAGCTTTCTCAGATTCAAATCTGCTTGGGTGAAGATGTACTTCAGGATCTTATGATCTATGAAGATGTTAACCTCTTAAGGAGTACAAGTACTCTCTACAAATATTTAGCGCCAAAACAACGTATGTTAGCTCCAAATTATGTGTTAGATAGTTCGCTCAACTAGCATGATGCATATGGAATTACTCATCCCTCCTACATCAAGAAACAATTCAAGCATGTTCCAGACGCGTCGTGTAGACCTCATATGGTACTTTCATCCTTGGAAGCACCAACACTGGATTCTCTGTCAAATGATTTTTCAAATCCGCGAAACTTTTGGAACAAGCCTCAGTCCATTTAAAATTCACATTGTCAAACGTGTCATTGGCTTGGTCAAGCTGGCAAATCTCACTTTCAGTAGTAGCTGCTAGCCACAAGAAACTACGGACCTCAGTAGAACTCTTGGGCGTTGGGCATTTGGTGATTGCCGTTATCTTCTCTAGGTTAGCTGCTACTCCTACTTCCGAGACAACATGTCCAAGAAACCTAATCTCTCTCTGCCAGAAGCTACCCTTACTCACCTTCGTATACAACCGTTATTCCTTCAGCTTGTTCAGCACTACCCTAAAGTGACAGGCATGCTCCTCTCTACTCTTAGAGTAGAAAAAGACATCATCTATGAAGACGATCACACTTGTCTAACTGCTCTCGAAAAAAATTCTTCATCAACTTTATGAAGGCAGCTGGGGCATTCGTCAGTCTTAACGACATGACTACGAATTCATAATGTCTATAATGTGATCAGAATGCCGTCTTCCGCACGTCATTTTCCGTTATCGAAATCTGGTGGTATCCTAAATCGAATCTTAGAAAACCATGATGCTCATTGAAGCTGGTCCAACAACTCATCAATTTGTGGAAGCAAATACTTGCTCTTGATAGTCACCTTGTTAAGACCTCTATAGTCGATACAAAGGGTAACACTCCCGTCCTTCTTTACCAACAAGACATGCATACCCCACAGTGAGCAACTAGGCTGAACGAACCCTTTTTCAATTAGGTCCTCTAGCTAATTTTTCAGCTCAGCCATTTCTGTGGGCGCTAAGAGAGACAGGGCTTGAGATACAAGGGTCGCCTCTGGCTCTGATTTGATAGTAAAGGCATCTCCTCGAGTAGGGGAGAAGCTTTCAATGGTTCGAATACATCCTCATATTAGGGTACCACTAAGATATCCTTTATCCTTTGCCCCCTCTCCCTTCTTAACCGTGGTATGATAGTTAGGAAAGCCTCATTTCCCTTCTCCAACAGCTCCTCTGCCTATAGCATGGATATGATCGGTATTACGCTACTCGACATAATTCACTGAAAGAGTATATCTCCCTCGACTTTGGAGATCCTTACCTTTCCCCTATGATAGTTAAGGTTCACTTCATAACGATCAAGTCAATCCATTCCAAGGATCACGTAGTAGTGTCCCAACTCCATCTATGCTAGATTTCCCTTGAATTCTACTCCTCCGAGTACAATTAGTACGTCCTTGTGAACACATGTAGCTCCCATCTTCTCTCTGCCTAAGGTCTTTATCTTCCTGATCTTCGAAACGAACTAACCCTTAAAGGTCCAACACTTTGGCATATGAAAAATCATAAAACAATTTATGGCTCCAAAATCAAACAAAGTGTAAGCTGCCCCAACCCAAAAAAACCAATCCTACAAGGTTTCACGACCTCTAAGCCTATTTACACATTCACTTTTCACAACAACCAAACACAAAACCATTAGAAAAGGTATGGTGGGGGCGGTGCACTTACCAGCTATCAGTTTTACTCCCTCATAGTCCCTAACACCATAAGCACGAGTATCCAGTGCTTGATGCTTCGGTGGTGACGGCGTTGGCAGTGTCTAAACGGGTTTTGGTGCCAAAATCTTGATTGGTTCTTTATAGTACTTCACAAAATGTCTTACTTTACTGCATTTGAAATAGATCTTTACCGTCCTAGATGGCTCTGCGGGCATCCCCTTCCGGCAATCTTTCATTATATGCCCATATCCTGCACAACAGTAACACATGGGCACAACCCGACATGGTACAACGAACATTTTGAACAAAGATTAACTGGGCTCGCCTGGTCGTATCCCCTCTTTTGACCTTCTTGGGCCTTCCCATTCTTCATCTGAGTCTCCTTGGCTAGCCTCTTCTCCTCAACTAAGTCAATTTCCTGCTCATCAACTTTCTCCACTTACTCATTCAGGAACTGGTAGTCCTTCATTTTACAGCGGTGTTGGAGTTTAATACTCAAGCATTTCATGAACCTCCTGTTAAGCTCTTTTTCATTCAGGTACCATCCTATAAACATGCGAAGCTGGTTGAGCTCCTCCTCATAAGCCTTAACCATCTTATGTTTTGGTGGAGGTGCATAAAAGCATTCTACATATTGTTCATGGCCTCCCTACGAAAGTACTTCCTCATAAACTAGGTCATGAAATCCTCCCAGGCTAGCTCATAATGATTGTGGGCCTTAGCTACTACTCTATCTCACCAAACTAGCACTTTGTCCTTTAGGTGTTGGGTGCTTAAGTCTCTCTGATACTCAATCGAAAACCTCACATAGTTGTCAGCAGCGGTGGGATCTTATTTCCCTCCAAACATCTCTATCCCCATCTCCACCAGTGGTATGTTCTGTCACACTGCAGCATCGTGGGGGACCTCCCCAGTTGCGGGTCCTCCATCAACTTGGTTTCCATACCTATCGTGGTACCTTAACAACTCAGCTCTCGTGGCGGCGTTGGTAGCTTCTTGATGACCTGTTGCACGATGAACGAGGAAACTTCTTAGGCTACCTAACGAGCTACAACTAGCTGATTGGCTCCTCATGCGGCACGCTAAGCAACGACAGCCTGATTTTTTACTCCCTAAACGGCATTGACACTCTCGCCCACACTTTCTCGTGGCGGGGTTGGTAGCTCCTTAACAACTCAGCTCTCGTGGCGGTGTTGGTAGCTTCTTGATCACCTGTTGCGCGATGAACAAGGCAACTTCCTAGCCTACCTAACAAGCTACAGCTAGCTGACTGGCTCCTCATGCGGCACGCTGAGCAACGACAGCCTGATTTTTCACTCCCTAGACGGCGTTGACACTCTCGCCCACACTTTTCCGAGTCTCTGCTATAATGGTTGTTCTAGTTTGAGCTTTGGTGTGTGCTCTAACGACAACTTGAATTCGATTGACTGGGTTCTTCCCTGGTGTCACTAAAAAGGAAACAAGCTGGTTATGCTTACCCTGAATCAGAAATGCATTAGCTAATAAGGAATGACTTCAGGTGGTATGGTGTTCTTTTAGTTTTTAAAAGTATTGCCATTCACCAAAAGTACTTTGAAAACATTGAAAACTGTTTCAGTAAAATATTTTTCTATTACACAACCTCCAGGGTCATAACAGGTTTAGCAAAACCCGTTCTGATACCAAATTGTAATACCCATCTATTTTTTTCTAGGGCACGACATGCCATGACTCTAACTTAGAGCTCACATAACAACATAGCTAGTCCCAAGGATCAACTTTATGAAACTTAAAAACCTCAACATCCATAGCGGTCATAATCAATTCATCAATCTCAACCAATCAACAACTAAAAACGTTGGAAGCAGAGAATCAGTGAAAAAATACTAAAAGCAAGAAAAACCATGTTGATCTCAAATACACCATACCCAACCACTGGTCTCCAGCTACTCGTCTCGCTCACCAGAAAAAAGGGACAAAAGGGTGAAATGGGAAGAGAGGGATGAGTGACAGGCTAAAAAACGCAACCGAAGACCTTGCTTAGAAAATCAACAACGATACAATAGAAACTAACCACACAAACATGGCACCTAATGCATCCAAAGAATCAAAAAAGTTCATAAGTGCACATCAAATGCACCGTTCCACGTTTACCATACATGACTTTCTCGTTTGGTGCCATACAATACTTTCACTAGCTCGTCAGCCCTTCATACGAAGCCCTAATACACACGAGCGCATTGTACCCTCAAACACAAATAATATAGAGACTCGGTGCTTCGATTCACACGAGCTTAACATTTCTCATTAAGAACAATTATAATAATATTCCTAGATCTACAATCAATAAGCATGCATTAAGGATAAACAAACATCAAACATGACACCAAGTAGGCCAAACGACGCGAGAATGCCTAGACTACTAATAGAAGAGAGATAAGCCAAGAGATTGCCTAGCTCCTCACCTTAGCCATAAAATTGATGGATCTAGATGTTGGAAGGTAGATCTAGTCTCCAAGAAAGCATATATGAATCTTGGAGATTAGGGTTCAGATCTAGAAGAATAAACAAATCATAGCCGGAAATCATAATCAAACAAGAGCACATAAGGACTCATGGTCATAACCTCAAGGAATAGAGATACTATTGCCAAAAAAACGTTGAGAAGGTGAGGATTCCCGGACACAGAGAGAAGGACGAATCAAACGGTGACTTCTTCTCCTTGCAGGAAGTAACAACAACGGTGACGGTGGCGGGACCTCCTAGCGGCGTGGTGGTGACGGAATAGAGACTATTAGTTGGAAGGCCGCAACGATGAGTCTTTTGTAGACCTTTGTTGTGTTTCTTTGATGCTCCTTCTTGAGTCTCTAAGCCTCCTTTTATATGTAAAGAAAAGATGAGACATTAGGTTAAAACTTAATGGGCCACAATTTCCTTTTGGGCCTTTCTCAATTCCTTGGGCCACAAGGTCTTGGGTGTTACACTAAGTAAACACACAAACATGTTACCTAATTCATCCAAAGAAACAAGCAAGTTTTTAAATGCACATCAAATGCATCATCACTGAATTTCGTTAGACAAGTATTCGACTTTGCTATACACGATTCCACTGGCTTGCCAGCCTCTTGTACGATGCTCTGATATACCTGATGCACTGTAATCATCAAGCACAAACAACCCAGAGCC
>OVAN01006655.1:269-20919 GCA_900406275.1 Anastatica hierochuntica
TAAAGAAATTTTCGAAAAGTTGGAGTGAACTCGAGCTCTGTAAAGAACAAACCAAATCAAACCGTAGAATTCAATTTCCTAAAAATCCCTGAAAACAGAAGATAGAGAGAAAAGAGTTTGTTTCTGCAAGGTTTGAAACTTGTAGCGGAAATTACAGCCGTAATCCCTTTACCACAAGAAGCTGGATTTCTCTTCAGCTTTTTCAGATTTTTTTTTTGAGCTTTAAGGAACTTTTCCTTTTTCTTTTGTGTTTCTTTTTGTCGAATTTTTTTGTGTGTAAAAGTAACTACTGTATCTAAAAAAAACCCTGCAGAATTAAGATAGAAAAAGAAGAGAAGAAATTTTTGAAAAAAATTCTCCCCAAAACCGAAAAAAATTCGCAGAATAAAGAAGATTTGAACAAGTTTTCTGTGTTCAGATTGCTCTGATACCACTTGATGCAACCCAAGATCTCTGAACAGGAAAACAGACTTGTTAGATCTGAAATTCAGTTAAGAGTCTGCGAAAATTGATGGTGAGAATTCGATGGAGAGAAAAAGAGATAGATAAATTTCAGATCTAAAGAATTAACTCTATAATGATTCTGAAACAATCAGCTTTTAGAGAATTAACTCTATAGCAATCTAGTTGTTCAATGAAGAACAGGGATTCACTTTTGAGAAAAGAGATAAAACTTTAAGAAAACTTTATTGCTAGAAAATTGATTGATCTCAAAGTCTGAGATTACAAAGCCTTAAATAGAAAACTAAAACCCTAAAAACTACCCTAAGTCTGCGAAATTTCCTTTCCCAAACAACTAAGGAATTTTGCAGATCAAGCCTAAATTGGGCTTAAAATCAGACCCAATAATAATTAAATAAACTAAGTCTAAAAACCCAAATAAAACCCATCAAAATTTCGACTAGACTAAACCGAAAATTGAATGGTTAAAAGTCTTGGTCAAACCCTGGTTTTATTCTTGATCTGAAATCTGAGATGGATCTGAATAAACCAACATTGCGATCTGGTCTTGAAGCCTTCTGGTTTTAGATCTGGTAGTTGGCCCATTAGAGAAGACAAATGGATCTTGGCCTTCTTCATTCTCTTTTGTCGCCACATCTATCTCATCCTCCAAGCTATCTTCGTCTTCACTGTCACTTAGCTCCAGCTCAGCTACTTGTCTAGCCTGTATTGCATCACCTTGCTATGGCATCTGGCTTCTTGCTTTCCGAGGGCATCTGGCTTCCTGCTTTTGGGCATTCTACTGCCTTATGGCCTTACTGTTGTACTCCATTTGAATCAGGGGAATTCCCAAGGCTCGAATTACTCCTAATAGTTTTCCCCTTATTGCGCAAGTTCGATCCGAAGCTAGGGAATAACATGTTTCCCTCATTGCTTTGGTAGGAAGCTACACGTTGCTTGGCCATTCGTTCGTATGAATTCATGCTGCTCTGAACCCCTTAGATATCTGCTTGCTTTCAGCCAAAATATCGTTGATTACGGTTGCAATTTCTGCAGGAAGTTCCTGCTGCTTCTTGACGTCTTGCTTCTGGCTTCAGGACCTTCGAATTTCAAAATCGCAACTTGTGGAGAATCTTGGAAACTGTTGCGAAGATCTCGGCTGTCTGTTTAGGCTATGTTAGGATTTTAGAAGAAAAGGGAGAGATTGCTCCGAGATCTGTGCTCCCTCATCATTACATGCGTGTGGATAACTTCACTTCTTTCTCTTTCCTCTTCAACATTGAAATTTCTTTTCTTCATTCTTGCCTTTTTTCTCTCTACTCTCTTTCCTTCTTCTTGTGAAAAGCTTCCTTTTGGAATCCACATTCGAGCTCTACCCCATTCAAGATCTCATGTTAGAATCTATTTCTCCTTCTCATTTTTTCTTCTATTAGGCTAGGATCCAAGGGATATCTTTCGGATTTAGGGTCCGCTTAGCTTCTAGGTTTCTTGTCCATTTTTTAACCCTAGATATGAAAAAACTAGACCTTCTTAGGTCGCAATGTCCAGCTCCGCCGAAGAATTCTTGCCGAAAGTCTCTTCATCTGTCGGTGCCTGTGTTCGAAAAAGGCATCTGATCAGAACTAGTCCCTCTTCGGAGGTAGAAGGATCTTCAGAGGACCTGGAGATCCAAGATGTCACCGTGAGACCTCTTCGCACCATCGTGGGTCCTAATTCTTTGAAGGTGGGCCCCTTCTCCTCTGTTGACTCCGAGCTTCTTGAAGCTTGGAAGCATCAACACTCTCTCGAAGAGGGTCTGAGATTGTGGGTGGCAAAGGACGGAAAGAGGGCTTTTAAGGATCTCGGGGATGAGATTGTGATGTACGAAAGTTACTTCGAGGCTGGAGTCAGGGTAGGATACCGGCTCTGGTGGTGAAGGTCTCGGAGCACTTCAGTATTTGTCCTTCTCAGTTGAGCCTACCTTCCTGGAGGATTCTCACTACTGTTCAGGTCCTCAACGACTTCCACGGGCTCGACCTGGGCATTAACGATCTCCTTTACGCTTATTACTTCTCCCCTGTATCTCCTGGCGAAGGCAAACACTACTTCCACCATCGGGCTGGTGCTCCTCTGGTCAAGGAGCTAGAAAAGAGCGAGAGGAAGGGAGCCGCCTTTGCCAATAAATGGGCACAAAGTTTTGGTTTTATGAAAGTCGGGTTGACGCCTGGATTTTCTACCTTCTGGAAGTTCACTGGTAGGTATATGATGTTTCCCTTTTTTATGGTGCTTAGACCAGGTGCTAATCTTGTAATCTTTTGCTTTTATAGAGGTATCGGCGGAGAAGTCTGGAGAAGGCAAGGAGGGTGCTGAGGAGGCTTGGGAGATTCCGATTGAAGAAAGGAGTATCCCATTATTGTTTAGTGAAGAGGCGTTAGGACAAAGCAACGTCAGAGGTTTGCTTTTTGCTTTCCTCTTTGCTTCAAATTTTATCTCTTCCTGACTTCTTTTCACTTTGCAGGAAATATGGCAGGATCCGGATCCAAGGCGATGGAGGATTTCAAGAGGGCTAAGGCAGCGAGGAAGGCTAAGGTGGAATCAGGGAGCAAGACTCCGGAGGTAGTGGAGATCTAGGAGTATCCTTCTGCTGGGTCCAAGAGGAAAGGGACCCAAAGGACCTCAACCTCTACCAAGAAGCAGAAGAATATTCCTGCCAAGGTCTCCTCCTCCTCCTCTGCTGGTGATCTCGACGGTGCTCTGGATCACCTACAAAGCTCTGTCTTCCCTTCAGTTCCCTTCAGCCATCCCAGCTATGATAATCTAGGGATCCTCGACCATGTTCAGAAGGGGATTATTAAGGTGATAAACCTGCCCCTGGCCTCTAATTGATTCTCTATTTTTTGACTAACCTTCCTTCTCTGTATTCGTCAGCTGGCTGCCTCGCTCTTCCATGCTAAGGATCAAATCGCCACGGAGGTGGTTTCTGCTGGAAAGGCCCAGGTGGAAGAGTATCTTGGTAAGCTGAAAGCGGAGAAGGATAGGTCTGCTGGCATGGAGAAGGAGCTGAGGGATATGAAGGGGCTGGCCCATGGGTTGGAGTCTCAGAACCAGAAGGCGGAATAGAAGGTTCTCTCCTTGATGGAAGAGAAGACGTTCCTGGAGGAGGAGGTTGCTGGTCTGAAGGCGAAGGTGGCCACATTTGCGGAGGAGATGACCATGGCCGTTAATGGTGCCAAGATCATTGGCCGCTGGGAGATGGCTAGAGACTACCTTAAGGGAGAGACGAAGTCCTGGAACCTGGCGGAGGAATTGGAGAACTACAAGATGGTGGCGACGTCAGAGGCAAAAGAACAAGACCTTCTTGCTCCCACCTTTGAAGATGAGCCAGAGATTCCTCCTGCCAAGTCTGCTGCGATCCCGATGGACTCAGAGACCAATGTGGACAAGTCTCCCTCCGTGGATCCTCCATCTACCTAGCCTCCTGTCCCGGAACCAAGAACCAAGCTACTTTCCCCTTGAGGGATTTAATCTTTTCTTTTTTTGTTGATGATGATATGCCCTTGCGTGGGCCTAGTTCTGCCCCTTGTGAGCTTGTTTAAGACTTTTTTATGGCCTTAGTGGCCTTGACTCTTTGGTGGCCTTCTTGGCCTTAGCTTTGATTTGCCCTTCGGGGCTTTGAACTCATGTTTTGGCCCTTCGTGGCCTTTTTATGAATATTTTGTGTTCCTTTAATCCTTTCTACCTTCTACTTTAAAAAGCTATTATTTAGGATATAAAGATAACACTCATCATCTGGCTTTTGTAAGCCTTTTGCTTTTCCGATGTCTTGGTTGTTTAGCCTTTGGCTTTCATTGTGTCTTAGGAGAACTTGATATCCTCCTTTTTTCAGATCCTACTTCTTGCCTTTGGATAGTACTTAGGCTTTTGAGCGTGTTTTGCCCCCACTTAGGCGACTACTAGCCCTTGGTGTTTTGCTACCCGGAGGTAACTTATGAATTTTGGCACTCTGTTACCCAGAGGTAATCGCTTGCTTTTTGGCATTCTTCTACCCGGAGGTAACCACTTGCTTTTTGGCATTCTGCTACCCAGAGGTAACCACTTTTTTTGGCATTCTGCTACCCGGAGGTAACCACTTGCTTTTTGGCATTCTGCTACCCAGAGGTAACCACTTTTTTTGGCATTCTGCTACCCGGAGGTAACCACTTGCTTTTTGGCATTCTGCTACCTGGAGGTAACCACTTGCTTTTGCTGTATTCTGCTTCTTGCAGTGAAGCCACTATCAATCTTATTGATTGTGCTGGTATGGATCTTCCCCGCAAAGAGACCCAACTGCCAGTCTTTTCTTCTACTTCCCACGTCTGGGTAAGCAGGTATAGGTGATACTCCTATGCTCAGGCCATACAACTTTTCGCCTTTTTCTATAACCTGGTAAGCAAGGTTAAGCAATCTTTCTTCCTGCTCAGTACTCTGCTTTGTGATGGGCCACCCTCTGGTAAGTAGGAATAGGCTTTTCGCTTGTGTTTTGGAAGGGTACATTTTTTGTATTACTTTTATAATGAAGAATAGTTATTCAACTTATTTGTCCCTTGCTTTGGCTGACTTTCTTTGAGAAGACAACTATTTTATTGAGTGATATCTGTCCGGAGACGCAACATGATTACAAAAATAAAGATGTAGAAGAAGTCAAAACACCAAAGCCAAAAGAACGTATTTGGTATGCGGTCGTCTGGATCGGAAGCATTCTTTAGAAGAAGTAAGATTTCAGGTGTAACGCGTTCCAACTATTTGGCTGTACTTTTCTGTACCTATCTTGTAACTTGTATGCTCCTTCCCTTCTGACTTCTACGATCTGGTATGGTCCTTCTCAGCCAGCGCGAGCTTGCCTACGGCCTTGTCCCGTGTATTATCGAAGACTCGGCGCAACACCCATTTGCCTTGTTGAAATGTCTTGGTCGCACCTTGTTGTAGTTTCTTGTTACTTCTTGCTGGTATTTCCAATTTCTTACTATCGCGGCTTCCCTTTTTTCGTCAAAGAGATCTAGGGACAAAGCCATCAGTTCTTCATTTTCCCTTGGGGCCAGAAGCTCCGTCCTGGCCGTAGGGATGCTGACCTCAGCAGGGGAAACACCTCCGATCCGTATACCAAAGCGAAGGGTGTTCCCCTGTTGCGGTCTTGATGCTCGTTCTACAGGCCCATAGAGTGCTCAGAAGCTCTTCAACCCAATTGCATGCAACTTGACCCATGCGCTTCTTTAGAAGACTCACCACGGTTTTGTTCGTGGATTCGGCCTGCCCATTAGACTGCGGATGCCTTGGGGTGGTGAAGCTTAACTTTATTCCCTAGTCTTCGTAAAACTTCTTGAAGTTTTTGCTTGTAAACTGAGGGCCGTTATCTGTTACTATTGATGACATGCTGGTCAAGTCCCTGGAGGCGGAAGACCATATCGCCCACCTGTAGCTGGCTTTCTCTACACTAAGGAAATATAACATGAACCTCAATCCTTCTAAGTGTTCTTTCGGAGTGAGCTCCGCGAAATTTGGGGGGGGGGGAACATAGTCACATACATAGGAATCAAAGCGAATTCGAAACAAATCAGGGTGATTCACGCGATTCCTTCACCCAAGACTCCACGAGATATGTAGAAGCTGACAGGAAGATTGGCAGCCTTAAGCAGGTTCATATCCAGACTGTCAGACAAGTCCCACTCATTCTTTAAAGCCCTTAAATTCACCAAAAATTCGTGTGGAATCAGAAGGCAGAGGATGTCTTGATCAAGCTCAAAGAATATCTCACCATGCCGCCTCTTCTCTCTAAACCCCAAGACGGAGAGCCTCTGCTCCTTTACCTAGCAGTTTCCAAGCACGCCGTAAGTGTCATCTTGGTTAGGGAGGAAGGGAGCAAGCAGCATTTGGTATACTACGTAAGCAAGTCTCTCTCAGATACCAAAACCCGCTATAGCTATTTGGAAAAGCTTACCCTCACTCTAGTCGTCTCGGCCATAAATCTGCATTCTTACTTCTCGTCCCACCCAGTGATAGTCATCACGTTCTTCTCCATCAAGTATGTACTCCACAAGCCAGAGGTATCTGGAAGATTAGCCAAATGGGGCAGTGGAACTAGGAGAGTATGACGTAATCTTCCGTCCTGCCACAACGATCAAATCACAAGTCTTGGCGGACTTCGTAGCTGAATTTTCCCCACAGATGGTACCTGGGGCAGAAGATGAAGTTAGGATCCAACAAGAAAATAAGAGCGAAGGAGAATAGACGCTCTACGTAGATGGATCTAGTAACACATGAGGATCCGGAGTAGGCCTCATGCTCATCTCACCAAAAGGAGAAGTCGCATCAACAGCAGTAAGATGCAACTTCAAAGCCATTAATAACGAAAGCGAGTATGAAGCCTTAATCGCATGACTTGGTTTTGCAAAAGACTTGGGAATAGAGAACCTACGGGTCTACAGTGATTCCCAACTAGTCATAAGCCAGATGCAAGGCGTCTATCAGGCGAAAGATGCCAGTATGACCAAGTATCTTGCCATAGCCAAGAAGCTTCTCAACTCATTCAAAGCATGCGAGCTCACGCAAATCCTCAGGGAACAGAACTTGCACGCGGATGCCCTTGCCAACTTAGCCTCTGCCTTAAAAACCACGGAGCCAATCAGCGTACCCTTGCTCGTGCTCCAATGGCCAGCTACCGATGAAGATGCATAAGGGCTTCAAGTCTCTGATGTCGAAGAATAAGAAACATGGATGAATCCCCTAATTTCCTATTTAACAGACAACGTCCTGCCTAATATAAGGAGCGAGTGCCGCAAGATCAAAAGGCAAGCATCCCACCATTGTCTAATTCAAGGAAAAATTTACAGAAGATCCTTTCTAGACCCTACCTTAAGTGCGTAAAGTCAGAAGATGCTGATTAGGTCCTCAAGGAACTACATGAGGGAGAATCTGGATCTCACCCAAGCGGAAAAAGTCTAGTACTAAGAGCAAAGAGGGCAGGGAACTACTGGCCAACCATGGCCAACGACGCCCTCCAGATGGCCAAATACTGCGATAAATGTCAAAGACATGCACAAGTATCCAAGCTACCTCGTGAAAACCTCAAATCTGTAAACTCCCCGTGGTCATTTATGAAGTGGGGGATGGACATTGTAGAAAAATTCCTAAAGGCCCCTGGCCAGCTGGAATATCTCCTGGTAATGACATATTACTTTTCTAAGTGGGTAGAGGCAGAAGCTCTAAGAAAGATTACAGATGTCCACATCATATATACTTCCATGGTCTGACCGATTTGGTGTGAGAACATCATGTTGACTAGTGTGTGGTAGGTAGAACCTGCGTTTTTTAAATCGAAATGCATCACTTTGTAACAGTAGATTCCTCGCGATGTCATGAAGGAAGTCTTCTCCTGATCGTCGGGGTGCATAAGTATTTGGTTGTATCCGGAGAAAGCATCCATAAAGCTCATCAACTGGTGTCCTGTCGTGGCATCCACCAACTTGTCTATATGAGGCAAGGGGAAAGGGTCTTTCGGGAAATATTTGTTAAGATCTGTAAAATCTATACAAACTCTCCATTTGCCGTTCTTCTTCCAGATCACGAGGAAATTTGCTAGCCAATCCGGATAGTGGACCTCTCTGATAAACCCAGCCGCAAAGAGATTTTTGACTTCGTCATTGATGATAGCATCTCGCTCAGGTGCGAACTTCCTCCTTTTCTGCTTGACTGTTGGGTGTTTTGGATCCACTTGTAGTATGTGTACTATGACGTCCGGGTCTATACCTGGCATATCCACATAGGACCATGCAAGGCAATCAGCGTTAGACCTCAAAAAGTCTATTAGCCTTTGGCGTATGCCACCTTCCAGCCTTGACCCCACTTTAAGATTTTTTCCCCGGCTCTCCAAGTATTAAAGGTATCTCATCCAGTTGCTCCACTTCCATCTCCTTAGTGTGCTTATTAGGAAGTGGCTTCTGTAATTGCTACGAGGGGGGTTGTCTTTCCTTTCAGACTGGTCTGGTAGCACGATCGAGCGTTCTCTTGGTCACCTTTGATTTCTTTTATTCCCCAAGGTATTAGGAACTTCAGCACTTGATGTAAAGTTGAAGGAACTGCTCTCATCTCGTGTATTCAGCACTACAGGAAAACACAGTTTTTGCGACTACATTTTGTGACCACAAATACAGTCACAAATAGATGTGACCATCGTGTGACTATTTTCAGACGAATTAACGACTACCAAAAAGATAGAGGCTAAATAGTCGCTAATACGCGACTACCAAGGAGTGTCCAAAAATAGTCACAAATAAGCAACACAATTGCGACTCTTTGCATACATTACCAAATGCGTTGCAAAGTAGTCACGAATTTGCGACAACTTTGAGAGACGTTTTTGTCACAATTACGTAGCAAAGTAGTGTTAAAAATTACCAACGGTATTGTGACTAACACCTGAAGTTGTGACTCATCTCATACTTTTTAGCAACTATAAACGATTATCTTCACGAAACCTCAAAAATACTTACACAATATAGAGTTGAATTATGAAGTTTTTACATATATATTAACTATCACATACAATGAATCACTATAAATCTCTAAAAATCTAAAATTCAAAAAATTTAAATTTGTAATTGCATAACACCTAAAATGTGTTATGTACTTGTTTGTATATCAAGTGAAGATGTTATATGTTTTACACTTTCATAAATATATGTTATATATTTCTTCGTTTTCAATATTTGTAATGAAGAATGTGATGTATAACTGAAAATTGAGTGATTTTAAATTCATATATTTTATTAATTAGTTATTACAGGGTTTAGGGTTTCATTGTGACTATAAATTAGAGTCACTAATCAGTCACAACTTGTGATTCTTTTGTGACTTTTTCTCTTGTATACATTTAATTTATTAACATAAAATATAGTTTCTACTACTTTGAGATTAGTTTAAATGAGTGCCAAAGATCTAAAATTTTCCCTCTAGTATTTTTTTTTAACACACCACTTGTCTTTTTACTTAGCATTTAATCTTAACCACTTGTGCTTTTACGATATAAACAATGAAAAAGTAAATCTCTTTCTCCAAAAGAAAACCCTAAATCTACTCATCTTTTACATTTCTCGATTCTTCTCTTCGTCCCTAAAGAAAAACCTAAATCTTCTCCTCTTTCATCTCTTGATTCTTCTCTTTGTCCCTAAAGAAAACTCTAAATATCTCGATTTCACCTCTTCTATCTTTTTCACCTCTCAATTTCATACATGGCTGGAAGAACCAATGGTAGAGGTCATGGTGGGAGAACCGGTGGTGGGAGATGCGGTGGTGCTGGGAAGTCCGTCGCTGGTGTTGGGCCTTCTGGTGCTGAGATGTCCGTCGCTGCTGGTGGGAAGTCCATCGCTGGTGTTGGGCCATCCGGTGTTGGGTTCGGCAGTGAAGTAGAAGCTTCGTCTCACTCTTTCAACCCATCATCGCAAGCGACAATGTCAGTTTCTCGGACCCCGGTGAACCCTCTCCCTCTACAATATCCTAACTTCCAACAGCTGCCACCCTTCCACCAGTTCAGAGTCACCAGCAACAACCGCCTCCTTCGTTTCAGATTTATCAACCTCCGCCTCCGCCGGTTCAGATCTCTCAACAACAAGTGCCGCCGCTGGTTCAGTTTCCTTCTCTTATTTTGGAACTTATGATATGGTGATGAACTGATGATGTAGTAATTTTATTTTGTTATGTTTGTGTTTTATGAAACACAAACATGGTTGAACAAATCTTTTGATTAATTGTCGGATATAAAATGTTAATATTATCTTCTTTGTGTTTTTAGTAGCTTTTACAATCCAAAAACAAAATTAAAACCAATTAAATAATTAATGACAATGTAAACTTGTTCTATTTTGCCACCAATTTAGTCACTAAACACTAGTAAGTGGCTCATTTATAACTCTATATACTGTCACAATATAGTTGCTAATATGTGACTAGTTTATCTGTCACAATATAGTCTTTAATATAAGACTGTTATATTTCGTATGACAAGAGTCGTAAATATACGACCAACATTTATCGTATGAAAGTAGACGCAAATTAACGTCTGATTTGTAACCAAAATAACTAGCGACCAAAAATTTGCGACTGTAACTTTCAGTCGCGAATCAGTCACAAACGTCCTGTTTGAGACTAATTAGTGACTATTTTTTCGGTCACAAATGACATGTTTTCCTGTAGTGCAGGGTCTACCCATGTTCATGTTATAGGCAGAGGGGCAGTCTATAACAGAAAACTTGGTGGAAAAGTTTATTCCTGAGGGGCAAAGTGGCTTCTGGGAAGCCATAGTTGTTTTTTTCGATCCTTGTGCTTTTCTTGTGGCAGCATGTGTAGTGCCGCTAACCTCAGATCCTCCGAATATGACATTGATTACTCGATCGTTTCTTGGAGAGTCTGAAGCTTGGCAGCATGCTGGGACGCCTTCTTCATGGTTACTTAGCATCTCCATGGTCTAGTTAGAGAGGAACTCTCGCAAGTGCCCTTTCTTGAGAAATTCGTTGACTTCCAGTCTTAGGGATATGCAATCCTCCATTCTGTGACCATGGTCATTGTGGAAGTCACACCATTTGTTAGATTTTCGGCGGTGATCAAGTGAACTCATCTTCTGGGGCCACCTGACTTGGTCTCCCATCTCCTTCAAGACTCCCACCAGTTATACTTTCGATATTGACAGATTTGATATTTCGGGCCAAGTGTTCGTCGTGAGAGGTTTGTTGCTGTCTGGCCTACCCATAGGTCTTTTATAGGGCTTGCCGTCCCTGACTATCTTTTCGATCCTCATGACCTGAGATTCTTGCCTAGCAAGCAGATCTTTTTCTCATTTGATCTGTGCCTAGGCACGAGCAAGTACATCCTCCATCGTCTTGCACTGGTACTTGGTCAGCTCTTTTTATAGGCTCCCCTCAGGGAGCAGTCCTCTTTTGAAGGCCAAAACTGCGGTGACCACGCTACAATTTGGTATTGTAACCTTCTGATTGTTGAAGCGTTGCACATAACTTCTAAGAGGTTCTGCCTTGCGTTGCGTGATCTCATAAAGATCGTTAGACGACTTGGGGGTCACCCGGCTGCTGGTGAACTGCTCTATAAACAATTTCGTCCGATGAGCGAAGGATCCTATGCTTCCAGTTGGAATCGTGATATACCACTGCAGGGCGGCGACAGCCAGGCTGGACCCAAACCCCTTGCACATGGCGGGCTCCATGTGTTTTTTTTTGAATCGCCACGGTAAGCATCTTCTGCCTGTACTGCGTGATGTGGTTATCCGGATCGGAAGTTCCGTCGTATGGCTTGATAAAAGGGAAGGTGAACTTCCTAGGCATGTCAACCAGTGCGATCTCGTCTGTGAAAGGAGTGTCCGCGTAAAATCTTGGGGCACTTTTTCTCAGAGGAGGTGCAAAACTTGGAAGACGTTCGATTACTAATTATAAGACTACTAGCTTATTGGAGAACATCTGTTCCAAAGGCTTGGCTTCCTTAGAAAGTGGGACGTGGCTTACAGCCTGTTGTACCTCTACTTCCATGGGGTCGCCTTGCTCCCGACTTGGATCCTGGTTCCCCTGGGCCCTTGTCGTCGTTTGTCCTCTTTCTCTAGTGTTGTTGGTTGTAAGAGTTTCCAGAGTTGGCATCGGGGGTCGGTGAACCCTGGACCTCTGACCTGCAGCCTGAGTAGCTGTTAAGGTCGAGTTTGTCTCCCTAAGAGCTTCGTTCTCCAGCTCGAGCTGCTGCAGGCGTTGTGCGTTCTCCTGAAACGTCTTGGTATAAACTTCCATCTGTTGTCTCAAGGCTTGCAACTCTATGGTCGCGTCTTGGCTCCAGTTGGAGTTTGATCCCTTTGAAGTTGTTCCATCTCACCTAGTCTCGTCTGCAAGGTCTCCAGCTGAGATCGCATCTCTTCTAGGTGAGCTCTGCTCGTGCTAGTATGATGTTTACGGTGTCATGGTTATCTCCAGCTATTGTCACGTAGTTTCAGATGAGAGCTCCCCTCCTTCTAGCGCCAAATTTTATGGGTGATTTTGGGATGTTCTTTAGAAAGCACTACGGAAGCTGGAAGACAATGAATATATGAGTTTTGTGTTTCGATCTATGCCAAATAGATGAAAAGATGTGTGTTATTCTCTTAAGACTTAGGTTTTTTTTCCGGATCCCTTCTCCTAACCCCCAAGTTTTATATATATACATGGAGCTCATCATTATGTCCTACAAATCAGAAGATATCGTATCTATCTAATAAGTTTACATGATTATCTACTTGTTTAACATATAAGATAAACATTAAATAATGGTTGTTGGCTTCGGGCTCCTGGCCTTGCTCTGACATCTGGCTTCTTGCTTTGCGAAGGTGTCTGGCTTCCTGCTTCTGGGCATTCCCCTGCCTTATGGCCTTGTTGTTGTACTTCATTAAAACCAGGGAAATTCCCAAGGCTCGAATTACTCCCAACAAAAGTCGTAGGCAAACTCACGCATGGGTGGGAAGGGCCATACCAGATCATAGAAGTGAAAGGGTCGGGAGCATATAAGTTACAAGATAGGTACGGAAAAGCACAACTCAACAGGTGGAACGCGTTACACCTAAAATCTTACTTCTTCTAAAGACTGATTCTGGCCCAGACGACCGAACATCATATACGTCTTTTGGCCTTGGTTTCTTAATTTCTTTTACATATTTTCAATTGTAATCCTGCTGCATCTAGGAACAAATACTTATCAATAAAATATTTGTTTTCTTACAAAGAAAATTAGTAAAAGCAAGGGGCAAATAAGTTGATTAACTATTTCTCACTTCAAGAGTAGTATAAGCAACATACCCTTAAGAAAATAAAGCAAAAGCAAGAGTAGAAAATGCTTACTCCTGCTTAACAGAGAGTGGGCCGCTAGAGCTCCGAGTGATGAGCAGGAAGCAAAACTGCTTATCCATGCTTACCAGGTCATAATAAAAGCAAAAGCGCTATGACCTGAGCATGGAGCATCACTTACAATTGCTTACCCAGACGTGGGAAGCAGAAAATACTGGCAGTTATATCTCTTTGCGGGGAAGATACGTGCTAGAAAAATCAATAAGACTGATAGTGGCTTCACTGGAGGAAACAGAACACAACAAATCTTTGATAGTGGCCACCTAAGTGGGGGCAGAATGCAAACAAAACCTCGAGTATTGTCCAAGGGCAAGGAGTAGGGTCAAAAAAAGAAGAGGAAATTGGTATACTCCAACCCCGGAACTTGAAACTTTTTAAGAATACAGGAAGAAGCCAGAGGCTTAGAGCCAGAGGGCGAGCAATTGCAGTCAAGACACTGAAAGGCAGAAGACTGGGAAAAGCAAAACGCTGAACAACTATTCCATGAATATGAGTTCTTTCAATTTCACATTCCGGTAATAACCCATTTGCCTTAGTCACTTTTCATGAATCTACCTTTCGCCCTTTTTCGTAGCCATCGTGACCCATTATTTCCTTTACCGCTCTCCTTGAACTCTTTACTTGTTCATCTTTTTCATCAACCTTTGCCATTCTCGTTGGATTTGGACCCGTGACTAAACATTCTTCCTTTGTCATCTCCAATGACTTAGCCAATTTCAATGACTTAACTTAAATGAGTACTTCCAACTTAGTCAACCATTTATTCATTTCATGCAGTGGATTTTAACTTATTGAACCGGCTTAACAGCCACATACCTTAGTCATTTGTACCTTAGCCAATTTGCCGATATCGGTTTGACCATTGTCCATGTTTCCCCGAACTGATTTCTTCTGATCCCAAGCATACATCCATAAACCACCCTTCTTTGTTACTTAGTCGAATAACCAACCACTCTCAAATGACTAGGTAACGTTGAAAGGTGGATCTGATCCTTACTCCGAGACTTACGATCACACTTCATTCGACCGGTGAGCTATGAACTCCGATATACCAATCCCTTTAACCATTTCTCCCTCGGCAATCTTTGTCCCGAACACTGCCGAACATGATTTCTTAGCTTCCGAACATTTTGTCCAGTTTTTACCCTACGCCGCAATGCACCAGAACATCATCTGATCATTGTCGTCGCTCGAAACAGCTTTCTGAACATGTTTCCAGGCTAGATTCTTGTGTAAATCTTTCGGAATGACTTTTCGGACCAGTTCCCAGTGTTTCGTTTTTTTCCTTCCCCATCAGATCATCTATTCGAATGTACTCCACGATCAATTCTCCTAGTTTCTCTGTTGGATCCTTGGTTCGAATGTGAATTACCTTGGTTCAGACATTATTCCTCGGTTGAATCACTATCCGATCGTGTATCTTCACACACCAGACCTTTCTGCTAGTTCTCTTCTAAGATCCTCCGAGAATCCTCATCCCTGGACGTGATTCCTCACTTCCCGATTCGATTTCCTCGTCGGTTCCTCTTCCCGATTGTGAATATTCTTGATTATTCGTTCGAATCAACCTTCTGAACGCTATTCCCGAATGCCTCTCTGTTCGGACCATGAACCTACTCATCCTGGTTGTCAATCTCCCACTCGTCTTTTGTTGACTCTCCGAACGGTTTTACCCGACATATGCACTTCCCGAACATGAACTACTACGGTTTCCCTTTTGGAATCACCACCCGAATGATCTCTTCCAGTTTTCCTCGAGCCTGAACACTACCCTGGAGTATTTTCCATCATGGAACGCTTCAAACAATTCTATCTCTGAGTATTCTCTCTCTCGAACGAAAGAATCAGTTTGCCGAACGTGATTCTCTATTCGCCGAATCAGAAACTTTCCTGCAGATCGAGTACTCTCTGTTTCCTCTTGATTTCCTTGTCCGAATCGTGAATTCCTAGGGAGAAAATGTCTCCTTCCTTCTTTTACATGAGTTTCGCGGTTATTTATTTCCCATAACCGCCAATGAACCACCTGTAACCATCATAGACAATTTATTTCCCTTAGAATAAATGTTCGTATAACTGTTCCCGCTCATTTTTCCTGAGCATAAGTGTTTGAAAATATTTTTCCCAGGAATCCAGCTGTCTGGAATCATTCGGTAGAAATAATTTTACAAGCTAACTTTGTTCGAATATTATATCAAGCCCGGTTTAGATACTCGATTAATCCTTAATCGAACTCTCATCTATGTTTTATTTTATCTTAGCCTTTCATTTCCGACCAGCTCTTTACTCTTAAACTCAATTCTTTTAAGCGGTTCAGATACTCGATTAATCCTTAATCGAACTCCTCATTTCCAATACCAGTTTAGCTAATGCTTTATTAACAATCCAGATTATGCCTTTCTCGGCCATAATCCTAATCAACCCGACTTTCCGGTAAGGATTGCGAGATGTTGGCGTCACACCCGACCCACTTATATTTGATGCCTCAGGCAAAAATAATGCAAAATGCCCTTGAGTAGATTCGAACTCATGAATTGTATGCCAGACTTGAGTAATGTACCACTAGGCTACATTTACTCGATTGGAAATTGATGCCCTCATTTATTAATAAACTCTTGATGCCTAAAGCAAGGGCTTTTTCTCGCTTTAGCCCAGGGTCGGCCCTGGTTACATGTCTTGCATTGAAGATGTAACTTGTAGTTTGCATACTCCGCTGCTCATTGATGAATGCTATGATTTGTTATTTGAGTCTCCAAGGATGGATGACTTAAGAGTAGAAAAGTTTACTAGGGGTTACCATGAGATATGTTTTGAAATTCATTATTTGTGTTCTTTGAATGATCAAGATCCCGAATTTAACTTTTCTATGCATGAAACATCTACATCTCTTCTTGAAAAATCTTACCTTGAGGATGTGCTTGATGTAGATAAGATCTTCAATGAGATAGAAAATTTTGAGTTTGAGATGGACTCGAGAGATGAGAATAGTGTGCTTTACATGATTGATGGAGATGAAGTTGACTATTTTGTATAAAATTCCTTTGAACCTGTAGTTGACTTTGTCTTTCCACTTAATGCATTTGATCCCCATGAGCATCTACGAATCAAAGAATATTTAAAGATATATGCTATGCTGGTAGTGATCTTCTTTAATCAGAATTATGTCTCGTTGTCATAGAAAACCATGTATTCTCTTGCACATGTTGTTTCTTGCACCAATAGAAGAAGGACTAAAGTTGTGTTGGTTCAACCTCTTGATTCTTATGATTAATACCTGAAATTGAAGTCAAGCTTGTAACTTTAAATAAGCGCTTAATGGGAGGCAACCCACTGACGAGTTTTTCTTTCCTCTTCGTTATAGGTTTTCTTCTATTTCTTTTATTTCTCACCCCTCCTTTGGATTTGTATTCACATCGAGACAGTGTGAGGTAAGTCTGGGGGAGGATCCTATTAATACCATTTTCTTTTTGTTTATGGTGTGTTTTTGAGTTTGTCCTTGAGTCATTCTGCCTTGTGCGTTTTGCTTTATTTTTCATGCTGACCATTTCTTCAGGACTGTTAGCGCAGACAAACCAGAAAGACTCATGACCAAACTCCCAGCCAGAAAGCTTTAGAACTCAAGATCTTGATTTGATTGTGATTAATTCTATTTGATTGGACGCCTAATTGAACTTAATTTCTTTCCATCATGGATTCGATATCAGGAAACATAATAACTCATTCAAGATTGTACTAATCTTTTTCACAACTATTTGTAATCATGAATGACCATACTCATTCTTAGTCTGGTACCGAATCCTTACCCTATCTTCCTTTGATTCTCCATGCACTCTTTTATTGACATATGTGCACACATGTGCACAAACTATGGAGAGAGTAGGGTCGACATGATTTTCCTGATTAGTTAGGTAGGGTTGAAATTTTGAGGGGTTTTAGACATAGACATATCCTATGTGTCTATAGGTTGTAATTAGTCGAAAGGAACTTAAAAATGGATTGATCGCATTTTTTTCATGCTTTTTGGGCATTTGTTGTTGAGATTATGTTTTATAAATATATTCCACCCGCTTTTCACCAAAGGTATCACTTGTGGAGTCTCCATTCTTGTATACTCCACATGAGTTGGCTCCAAAAGAGTAGCCTCCTTTTTCGCTATGTTTGAAATCTCTTAATTAAGGATTCTTATTGATGAGTAGTGTTTTTATCGTTTTTTACTATGGTTTTTAGTTAGAAAATATGGTGTTTTATTATGTATAAAAGTCGTTTTGGAGTATTTTGTGTTCTTTAATGTTCTTACAGGTTTTAGGTTTCTTTGGAGAGAAACATAGCAGCTTGGGTCAAAAATGGATATTTGAAATGCATGATCATGCTGGAACATCAGACGTTTGGACTTATTTGACAGACTTCCCACGATTTGGTCAAGCTAAAACTTTGACACAAGATAGCCACGTGAGTTAGCTTAAATCTGAAGGTGATTTGAAGGAAATCCAATGGTGTGATCAAAAGTTATGGTTATTTTAGTGAACATCTTCCAAGATGGCGACCAAAAAAAGAACACGCAAAAACCATGAAATAGAATTTTTCCAAGAATGGAAAGGATCGATCGATCCACACTCCATGAATTGACCGATACAAGGCATGATGTGACAAAATTACCAAAAACATGATCCAGATCCATCAAAAATGATCCTACTCGACTTGGATACTTTTATAACACTCAGACTCGTGTTTTAGGTTTTATTATGCTATTTTCTAAGTTCCAAATGATATTTTGAGTTTTGCAATCTAAGAGAGAAGATTTCCCATCCGTTCTTCGATTTGGAGAAGATTTTTGAACCCTCTTTTCATATTCTATTCAACTGCATGATGTTTTCTATGGATTTATCTTGTGATTTCTTTATGGATATGTGTGAGTAGTTCCGTAGTTGGGTTTGTTAGGGTTCTCACAACGGGTTTTATTGATTTGTCATTGCTTGATTGTTTAGAATGGGAAATGATCTAGTAGATCTTCGTTTATCACCATGTTTAATGTTGAAATTAGATTGGCGACCTAGTTTCTGATCTTAGGTTTCAATACACCGAAAGTGATTTCTTGAATGCCTAAATATGTGTTAAAAGATTAAAGTGCCCTTAGCCAACGGAATTTGAGTTTATTGCGCTTTGTGAACTTATCAAACTTGAATCTAATGCATGTTAGAATTAGAATTTCAACAGAAGTTAATCTCGAGGATTCTATAACATAGAGAATTAGCGCTACAGAAGTAGGTTGATTCTAGCTTTTTGATTTGAGTTCTGGACGGTTCTTAATTTTGTTTTCTTATTAATTAACCTGATAATGTTAATGACTTGAATTCCCTGAGAATACCTTGTTACCAATACTTTTCCTGATAATTTTACCAATGTCGAATTCGTGTCTCTACTTTCTTTTCTTATTCGTTTGCTTGCTTTCATTCTTAGTTCCATCACTAATTCCCCTTTTTAGCCTTGGCCCGTAGTTTATCGTATTTCTCTATGAGTGAGAATTGGTCATTGTGGATTCGATTCTGAACTAATACAATGTAGTTCACTGTGCGCTTGCAGTAGTTTAATCGGGTTAAAGCTCTAGCTATCAAGTTTTCTGGCACCGTTGTTGGGAACCAATTTGTCGCCCTAGGGTATTGGGTCGATCACGCGACTAAGGTATTTTATTTTATTTATTTAGTCACTGATTTGTTCTTTAGTTTTATTTCTTTGCAGGTTTGATGGCCATGAATTACAATAATTAGTCAGAGGAGGAAGATACTTTTGATGATGAGCCCAACATCGAGCCACCATTTAAAGAAAGTTTGCTTACATTGGAACAAAGAGTGAGATTGGATGAAGAAAGAAATTAAAATCCAACAATGAGGAGTACTTGCTTTCTTCATCAACGATGAGGAGTACATTAGCAGCTACGATTCAATTGAACCTTCTCGAACATCAGGCAATACTTGAAGGAAGAGAGCTCACAGGCATTGAATATAGATGGCTCATGCACTTAAGGAGGTAATATATTGGGTTCCACCATGCCAAACCAAACGTGCGACTCCACCCTTGAAATTCATGATTATGAAGATAGTTACACGCAGGCCCGACACATTAGCATTTGATGCCTCAAGCAAAAACATTGCAAAATGCCCTTGAGTAGACTCGAACTCATGAATTGTATGCCAGACTTGTATAATGCACAATCTTGATGCCTAAAGCAAGGACTTTGCCAACTTTAGACCAGGGTCGTCCCTAGTTACACGTCTTGCTTTGAAGATGTAATTTGTAGTTTGCATACTCCTTTGCTCATTGATGAATGCTATGATTTGATATCTGAGTCTCAAAGGATGGATGACTTAAGAGTAGAAAAGTCTACTAATGGTTACCATGGGATATGTTTTGAAATTCATTATCTGTGTTCTTTGAGTAAACATGATCCTGAATTTAAATTTTCTATGCATGAAACATTTAGATCTCTTCTTGAAAAATCTTACCTTGAGGATGTGATTGACTTAGATAAGATCTTGAATGAGATAGAAAATCATGAGGTTGAGATGGACTCGAGAGATGAGAATATTGTGTTTTACATGATTGATGGAGATGAAGTTGACTATTTTGTCTTAAATTCCATTGAACCTATAGTTGACTTTGTCTTTCCACTTAATGCATTTGATCCCCAAGAGCATCTACTAATCAAAGAATATTTAAACATATATGCTATGCTGGTAGTGGTCTTCATTGATGAGAATTGTGTCTCATTGCCATGGAAAACCATGTATTCTCTTGCACATGTTGTTTCTTGCACTGATAGGAGAAGGGCTAAAGGTGCATTGGCTCAACCTTTTGATTCTTATGATTAACACATGCAACCTAAGTCAAGCTTGTAACTTTAAATAAGCGCTTAGAGGGAGGCTGTTGAGCGCCTAATTGTTCATGCAAACAAAAGGCGCTACGAACGAAGCCTTAAAATTTATAAGCCTGTTTCCTATCAATCACACAATCCGTAAGTGCACATATATGTCATTGTAGTACTTTGGGGTCGAACCACAAGGAGCAAACCTTAGCTAGATAGATCTAAGCATTGTGAATACACACTCAAGCCTAATCTAAGCAAATAAGAAAGGTTGGGTTTTGTTTTGATTTTCTTAGTAATCTAGAAATGAAAGCAAGGCAAGAAAGTAAACAACTTAAATAAGACAATAAACTTAGATAAAGAAAGCAAGCATAAACTAGAAAGATGCTAACTTGAAATAAACTATAAACTATAAACTAAGATGATAGACCAAGAGATGTTATAATCGATCTACTTAGAAAGATGGTGATAAAGGTGT